>CAJHQP010007053.1:0-34427 GCA_905132765.1 Moricandia arvensis | reverse complement strand
TATGGGTCTTTCCTTTTGCTCCCAGACAGAGAGTGGGAGTTAAAAAGTCTGAATATTTATTGTTGATGTCTAGAAGACGTAATCGCTGACGTCGTATCTGCACTGTTTATACCGCCACAAATTCTATGATCGAACGTAAGAACTCATAAACGGATATATCTACAATTAATACGATTAGGTATTTAGCACACTTCCATAGATTACAACTGTATTAGAAATCACGTTATACCTCCATCACTCGTACTCCATGCATTAGCCATATTTCCATATTGCATCTACACCTTATTGATACAAGGAATTATTATCCTTAAACCACATTCACTTGTTACTAATAAATATAAAATCACCTAGCTTATCTTAGTAAACAGTGACAGTAAGGCATCTAGTTGTTGCACATTTTGTCTCGATTCGACGTCATGCGCCTACGTAATACACATGATATAGTCTCAAAAGAGATACTTTTTTCTGAGTGCTTTAGGATTAAGGGTTACATGACATGTAATTATCTATTCATATCTATGCCTCCAGTTAGCCGGGCTCACCTGCCCCAAAACTAGAAACAGTAAACATCATCCCATGATCGAAACAAGGGCGGGCGGGCGGAGGGGGCAAGAAAACAGCGAATTTGGGGGGGGGACGAGATATTTTTTCCCCTTGCCACCAAACCGCGGTGAGAAGTGATGAAATAGTAGTTCTCCCAAGACACAGAGACACTCGCTACAGCGGAACTCGAGCGCGACAAACCGAAAAGTATGAGAACGACGGACCGAGTTTAGGAACACGCTTCAGTTCTCATTCTCCTGAAAGCGATAGCAGCTTCAGGAAAATCTTCTCAAAGAAAGCTATCACACAGGCACCAAACGGGAACCGCCTATAGTGCGATCCGATTCAGGAGAAAAATACTCAAGGCCATAAGAACAAAGACCGCGCAGGATCTTAACGGCAGACGACAATGGGAGGACCATCCAGCCCCAAAACGAGGAAAAAATGCTTTATCGGCAAGACAAGCGGAGCGAAGACGCTGCCTTGGAAGCGACACAGAGGCGACAACACCAAACATAAGGACAGATTCTTAAGAGAGCAGAGCACAGAACCAACTCCAACAACTCGAACTAAAGCAGGACATGATCAAGTTTCCGAAGGTTACTCGAAAGAAGAAGATCGCTATAAGCCCTGGCAACATGCGACAATATAGAATTGCCGGAATGAACCGCCATGTTTGAGCAAAAACATCTCGACCAGAAACCAATTAAGCGCTCATTGTAATTACCCCGATGAGCACATCATGGGTATGGTGCTAATAAGTCAGCAGTATTCTCGAGCTGACTACGGAAGAAACCTGCATTGTAAACTCGCAGAATATACATCAAAGGAGCGAAGGGAACACGAACATACCTACCAGCCGCATTAATCGCGTGTGTTTAGCCCCACACAATGACGAACACTGTGAAGCCACGAAGCCTCTTAGCGATAAAGGTATGTTGAGATTCCGAAGCTATGAAGTAGACAAACTCTCACTGCTTGAAGGATGTGCCATATAATTCGATTAGTTCGGAACGAGATCACATCAAAGGTGCCCAGTACACCACGAAAAGCGCTATCATTCTGAGCAATCTCCTCAAAACGTGCTAGGACATATCTAGACTTCTCTTCCGCGCGCCACGAACGTCCAGCAAATATTTCTCTTTCTCAGCTCTTGTCGATCAAAATGCTAAAGTCCCAGAATTTACTCGTATATACACCCCCTTCAACTTCCCGATACTAATGAGGAATTAGTTACGACTAGTTCTAGAATATCGCCATCGGCTGATCTCTCGCGCTCTCTTGTCTATCTCCTAATGTTGTTAGCGAGTCTGATTTGAATGATCACCAGAAGCCTTTCGCTTTGATGTTTTGACCACTTTGACCCGCCCAGTCGAAGACAGCGTTCTGAATTGACAAATCAGACACCGCCGAATGCGAGCTAAAACCGAGCAACAATTCGGACACATTTCTATATAAACGAACAACGGTTTTGATTCAGCAGTTTTGGTCAGAGGAAACCCCGAATGATCGCAAAAGACCAAAGGACAATGATAATCTTTGTTTAAGGGATTAGTCATACATTGCCGGCATAATAATGCTAGAAAGATGAAATCCGTGTGTGCCAACGAGACGATAACGTGTCTGTAATATATAGAATACCGGGAGCTACAGGGCAAACAAAACACGGGCCGGCGGGCCAGTGTGCTGAGTACACGGTCGTTGCACCGGCGAGCGTCAGCTGTGGGTTGTGTAATGCACGTCGAGCCAGAGTCCGTATCAAGCATGGAAGCAGCTTGGGATCATACGCTCCTATTACTAAAAGCGCATGTCACCCTTCGGCATGAGACGACGGTCTTTTTTTCTTCAACAAAATCTGCGCGCAGGCTGGACCGCGCAAGCTCCAGCAATAGAACCAGCCGCTACTCTTCTCCGGAGATCAAATCACATCAGTGTTCCAAATTCTTCGCCAGTAGAGATAGTAAGGCTATTATGACACCCATCTACTTGGATAATTTAATAATATTGGCGATATGGGAACAGAGTAAGCGCTCACCTACGTACTCGAAGTTAAAAAAGTGGATGTGAGCGCCATCCTAACGTTTGTTTGCTTTGTTTTGGGTGAAAAGAAAATAGAACATAATCGCGTATAACAAATTTCACATATACGTTGGGAACGTGCCCCAGACGAGTAAAAAGTGATTGTTAGTCAGGAAGGGATTTTTACTTGTCACGTGGAAGTTCTTTAAGAGCTGTATCGATCAAGATAAGCATGGAGTCCGATGCCCTTAGAAATCTTATAGGGCTCCGACCAGCCGCAGTTGCGAACGAGTATCTAATCCCAAAGACGGCCAAGGAGTATTCACGACTTCGACAATTTTGTAAGGGCCCCAACTATCCCAGTTCAGTGAACCAAGTTTTCATAGCATTATACCACTCCTTAGAGATCTCAAACAACTTTTACGCAAAACAAAAAATCTCCATAATTCGACGAACCGGGGTCAGCATATTGAACTACTTTGCGGATAGCTACTCAGTCACGAAGGATGAGTTCAGTGTACATATGGTGGATGTGCGACCACACCGAGCAACGACAATGTTCGGTCGTGCACTCTTCTCCTAGAAATTTAAGCTCCGATAGCATCGAAACAAACATGTTCCCGTTTCAACAAAATGTATTTTTGTAGAAATTCATAGAACAAAAATTGCGGATGGGTTAGAAATGTCCACGTACCAAGTTGTACGTCTCGCAGAGCCCTGCGCTTGGTTTGTGGTCTGATACCTTAATGCCCCGCCGGGCACCGAAAGTCGGAGTATCGCTCGTTTTGTTTTATGCTCGGGCCTGGCGCCAATGGTTCCTGAACGGTATTCTGAGAACGCCCTTGACATAGTTTAACGCGGATTGCACATTTGTCACCGCCAGACAACATATCAGCAATTAATACGGTCCTATATGGAATTGCGGAGTCCATTTTGGTGACGAGGTTGTCGACAATCCAGCGGCGACAGCCCATGATCAAGGCAAATAAATGTTTTTACAGACAAACCTTGAACTATATTTTTCGGGTGATTTGACAAAAAAGTCTTACCTCACATCCCATAATTGGGAAGTTAAGTTCAAGGTCAAGCCAGACACGCAATCGATCGTTGCCACCGAAATCTTGGCACTGGGCAGAGATAATATCCAGTAGCACACACCTATGCGAAAAGATGAATTATATAATGGTGCCGGTCATTGTGCCATAAAAATAGTCCTGTTGGACACACTGGCATAGCGGAGCGCACCTGTCGTGACACCAGCACTACTGTGATTGCAGCCAGCACGGCATACTAACGATATGTTCGATGAAACGGTTGAGAGTAAAAGCCAAGATTGTGGATGCTATACCAGCCCACCAATCCGCTCTTCACATACCTGACTGGAATGAGCTCCGCACAAGCCGCCAAGCCACATCATGCATTTCCACCAGATGCACGAGTTACTATGTTTCCTTGCGTCATGGATTGATATCTATAAATGACCAAATGAAGACAGATCCTTATAATTCTTCAGCGGTGCGTGTCCTGGTACTCCACGGATGAATAGTGATTATCCCTGACAAATATCACAAAATGAGAACTGAAGCAGTAATGGGTACTGAGCTACAGTACAATCATCTATATAAGTATCGTGTAAAAACCTAGCGACGAGGATCCAAACACACTAGTCTATGGTGAATAGATTCCCCCAGAACCGGCTCCAAATTTCATGTGCTCAGATTACCCCACACACAAAAGAGGGGGCGCCAAATTTATGTACAAAGCGGGCAGAGATTTGCACCGTACCGCAGCAAACCTGCTCTCGAAATAAGAGATCATTGCAGTACCTTAAGATCATATCGTAACATAGGAACATCGATACTCTCACACAATATACTTGAGTTCAGACTACACTAGTTAAATAAATATAGAGGATTAGTGAATGAAACTGAATAAGCGACACAAGATACGTGCGAATTGAGAGTTTTATGTGCTGCTCGAACGAATGGGTATTACGAATCAATAGCATCATCGTATAGAGTTGTGCGAGGTAGAGTGGCTGAGTTTCGCAGTGTTATGATATGAATGCTATCAGATGAGTTTCGTGCTCATCCAAATGGCTAAATCAACCTCATATGTAATGGTAAATAGAGCGTCACGAGCTTTCCGAACTTAGGATGCTTCAGTGAGTACTAGCACCTTCACTTGTATCTAAAATTCCTTGTTCCAAGCGTCTCGAGCTGTGTGCAACCTCGGATTGACACCGTATTGCGCCAGGCGTGCGGCGGCATGACGGTTCGAGTGTCGTCTATGTGTGTAGACATTGTGAGTCTCGGTAATAGACCTAAGAGTTTACCCTGAAGACAATGTCCTGTAGTCTGAGAGCGCTTGAGATCAGACGGCTTTACCGATCTCGCTACGAGTTCATTACTGCGCTATAGTATTATCTCGATCCGTACTTAACCAAAGTTAGCTATCCGAGTCATTCGTAGTAGGCTTAAGTCTAAGATCGATCTCTTGCTTGTGCACAACCGCTTTATTCTAGTGTTGAAGAGCTTCGAAATGAGCGACCCTTCATATTCTGCTTCATTATAGATGTGACAAAAGCCACAAAGCTTGAAGATTGATCCTGCCAACTTAGTTGCAACCGGCTTAGGTGAATTGCAGTGGGCGCCCATTGACCCTTTTGTTTGTCTGGAGCGGAGCCATTTCACATGAGTATGGACATACAAGAGCTGTGACTTGAAAAATCGAGCCTACGCTACCGCAGCGTCCTGTGAGCAGATCGAGTGTCGTATCGATGCAGTGTGGAATAGCCGTATCTATAGCGTGAGTCAGACTGTCCACAAGTTCCTTGAAGATAAGTAATACTTGAATCCAGGAGAGGCCGAATAGCTCATAACTGACAATCGACTCTATTCTCTGGAAGATTCGTCGCCAACTAGGCATTAGGTGTTCGCATCACGTGAGTTTAAGTGGTCTGCATTGAGTCAGTCCTATCCGACAGCCAAATCGAATGTAGACCCTCTGAGAAAACCTGTAAGGAAAGCGCTCGAGTTTGTATTCGCGACTATGGAAGACATTACATAGACGCCATTTTTTTGCAGAGATCAAGATATCTAATTCTGATTATCGGTCATTTGCGTACTGTACTCGAATGTAGAAGCATCGGTTTTTCTCGCACTCAATCATTCCATTGATAGAGGATGCTTGCTGGACAAGCTGAGTCAAAGCAAACCAAAAAGCGAATGTAAAAAGAGGGATTGCGTCTCTAGTATCAGAGGATTGCTGATTAGTAGCTGGTGGGATTTTATCACATCGTGAGTTCAGCGTTACGTATCTATATAGAACTATGAATAAAATAAAGCATGTTGCCTACCAACAACGCGTAAGAAAAACACATAAATAGGTCTCTGATACAACTCTAACCTCTTGATGTGTTACTTCTTGCGGTAATTTGATATCATTATAGCTAATCACCGGCCATAAAAGAGCGCCTGAGAGAAATGGCTGGCGGCGCGGGCGGAAGCACCATTAATACTGAGGCATGCGACTTCTGAATGGATCGTATCGCGCCGGATAGGCGCTATATGGCTCGAATATCTTTGCAGATCTGTTTAGCGGTGTGCTTCAGATTCCCTGTTGGCAGTTTACAATGATACCCAAAGGCTGCATCTTTTCCGCGCAGTGAAAGAGCCGGATTACGCGAGCAAAGAACCGACAACCAGGCGCAAAAAAACAAAGTCAAGCGAACCGCAAACCACACCAAAGAGCACGGAAACGAAACGCAACAAACCCACGAGAAAGAAAGCCAAGACCAACAGCAAAAGAAGTCCGCAATGAGGCGAAATGAGTTTCCACTCGATATTGGTTATTTTCTAAGGCAATCTTACGTAGACGTGATTCCGAGTGCGATCTGCAGCGTGGAGCGACCTAACAACATATAATCGATATAAAATTATTCGAGTGTGAGTGCCGAGCATTAGAGTTTTGCGCGAACATCCTCGGTATGACGATCGTTAGGTAACTTTCCCCTCAGTTATCTATAGCAAAGGGCCCATCACCGCCAGAAAGTGAAGGGACGTATATCCTGTAGGTTCCCCTGTCAGCGGTGCGATGACGATGAATATTCCTTCTCTTTGCGTCATCGAGGGCGGGAGCAGCCATTCAATTAATCATATAATTAATATTTTAGAATTCATTTTTATTTTTAATGCATATAATATTAATTAATAGCTAACTATAAAAAACACCACGGATACCATATAATTCATATCCAAATATTAAATAATTTATTGGGAAATCTCTTCACAACCATCAGAACATTTTTTAAAAGGAAAAATGTTTTACAAAAATAGCTTTTAAGAATCACGACTCAATAAAAATAACCTTTTTATTTATAATTATTTAATATATAGTTTTATTTAATTTATAAAACCTCACCTCTAAAAATCCGAGCGCATAGACACTCTCTTAACTATCTAAAGTCAAACACAATATATACCACAAGGGATAATATAAATAGACTTCTAAATAGGTAGCTAGTGAGTAAGCATGCCGATAAAGGGGAAAGTAGCTAAATATAACCTATACTAATTTAATATACTCTTACAACTTATTTAATAACTCCTGAGCTTAGGTTAAAAATGCTTATTATCTACTTGACAAAAGCCATAACTTTATCCGGTGGTACAATTATCTATGTTTTAATGTATATATTTATATAGTAGTTCTCAAAGATCAGTCAGGATATATTATAAAAACATATATATGTAACATAAAATATTTTACGAGCCACATACGAAAATAGATTATGAAAAGTGCATTACCGCTAAGAGACACTAATCAAATGCTAATTAATACTATCACGTAGCAGAAACTATATATACAATATCTTCTATTTATAACAGACTCACTCAAAAAAAAAACCGTGTACAATAGAGAGGAGGATGTACCATAGTTGTGGGTTGTCATACGTTTATGAAAAATGCTGTAGAAAAACCTTATTGGAGTAGGTTATTGGCTGTGCTAGTATATAACTGATATTTCTGTAGTGAACAAGATCACGACCTTTTTTTGATTATGCAACTGAAACCTGCCGTGGGCCTGTAAAGCCGTATGAACAAATAATTGCGAATTGGGTATGAGTCTAATTTGATTGTTAAGATAAGAATGAATGTACGAAAGCTCAATTATTCTATAACATAGATGTCACATCTACCAACAGACCAAAGAATAGCACTCGCTAGAGGAATTTGCAGGCCATAGAGGATAATTAATAGCGAATTCATTCTTCTTTTTGGGATCTAAGAATGAATTCATGTGCAAACTGAACAGTTACCTATTATAAGTATTCTTTTTGCCTTCTAAAGATCTTTAACGGAGTAAACATAAACAAAAAAATAACACAAGAAGTAACCTAATTCTTCGAGTGATAGGCTGATTATGAAACCACTTAATCATAGCAAACGAAACCTGCTATATGGATTATCAAATAGGACATTCTCTCTAGTTAAAAAAGTACAACAAACGATGAGTGCAGATCAGTGCAGTACTCACAACATTTAACTGATAGTGAGGCTGGTGATATTCTCAACAATACTATGCTGCTAAATACTCACAACACGAGTTTCTTGTAAATATTCCTCCTCCTCAACACACACAATCAGACGGCATGTCAATGCGCAAGAAGACAACGGCAAGAAGACACTACTAATACTCCATTTAACAACTGGTGCCAAACTCAATGTTGGAGCCGTCTGTTAAAAAAACATCTTTGAGATTCTTGTATATAAATTTTCGTCAAGTAATTTATAATCTGTTCATTTGCTTAAAATCCAAGTCACGAAATTCTAGTGACTTTTACAAAACATATGATTTAAACTAGAAGAAATCAATATGCGAGTATAAGGAAGTGAAAGTGGCGATTTATGAAACGCTTCATACAACTATACGCGATGCAATCCTGTACACACAGAGGTAGAAGGAGCGATTCATTTAATCGTCGTATGCTGAAAGTTTATCAAAAGCTATGATTGATCTAAGCGATTCTAATAGAGAGAAGAAGATATAAGTCATTCATATATATATATGGGAATTTTAGACAGATGGGCATATAAATTCGTGATGTGTTTATTTCTCAGATTGAGGACGATACCGTTTGATGTTAGCCCAAATATGACATCTCTCTCCCCTGAGATGTAATTATAGGAAGATCTAAACAATGATTGATGCATAATTCACTTTACACCAATACATAACTAAAAGATCTCTCCAATGTAAACATTAGCTCTGTTCCTGTTTAGATATGCATCAAAGAATAGTATTGTGTATAAATTTCGCCTCTTTTTTAGAGTGTGAGAAGCTGATGCACTCCTAGAGAGGCCGAATCTAGTGATTCTTCTTTGTCTCCAACGATATTATGGGGTTTTATCACGAATGTTACACTCAGACAGTATTTCACGGGCCCGATTGAGAAATACCATCTTGATTTCTAACAGATACTCGAACGTGAGATTATTCATGACCGCCTTACTTGGCAACATCTGGAAAATAGGAACATATAAAGGTGTGAACCGTATAACAGTCTAACACAGTTACATTCGACGTCGGGAGTACATTAATTATCACAATACACAAAGATGAAACATGGGAATTCACGCCCTACTCACAAAGAAAATACCACAGAGTATAGATATTACTAAACTGTGGGAAGCCTGTGAGATGCGAATATAAAAGAAGAGACAGTTAAAGGATCTCTCTATGATAACCACACAGAGGGCACCTAATAATAAAGCAATTCTTTTTGCTGACTTAGCTGTGCTTTAACGAAACTTACTCTAAAACTAAAGCACTCATATGTCTCCTTAAGATCTCTTATGGAACATTCTCTCTCCATAGTTAGTAACGCGCTAAGAATCCTATAGATCAAGGACAATAATTTATTCTCACTGTATATCGTATTTATAATCTTTATATTAATATATGAGATCATTGTGAAAACATCATTAACCTTATCATATCTAAGTAGAAAACTTCCTTTTTCCTATTCTAGAATATGTCGTGTTGTGTGCTTATAGTACTCTTAGATTCTATATAGTTAAACATTCTAATAATATGTTTAAGTTATCACCCACAAAGCTGTGCGGCAATGAATGATTGGCGACAACGAGAATTATCTACACCACTCTCTTAATCCATTTATCTGTTGAATTAGGAGTAGCAGTATATTAATTTTTTGAAGCGTATAGCCGATACCTGTTAGCGTGATATTTATACCTATATGAGAGATAGAACTTAGAGTCCTATAGACATAATGATCGTTTGTTGTCAATGATCAAAACCTGCATTCGACCAATGAGGACTGCAATACGGCCTTCTGCCTCAACACGCCGCGCGACTATGCAAGGTGTATCACCTTAGTACACCAACTGTAGTACACACCACACCTAGTCTGAGACAAAGGGACGGAAAAGTGTCGAAGATAAAGGCCAGCACCCAAAAGCATCCTGATGATTCTTTTGCATTTAGGTGGCTCAGCAATAATTATGCTCTAAGGTTGATATGCAAGTCACTAATAACCCTATATGAGGAGGTACTGTGAAGAGGCTCAAGATGCCATTCTGACATCAACGTGGAGGTATACGATGTCCTACACACTTTCCATCTATAGGCCGGCACACATGATCCGGCTGAGCATAAACTCTTGCCATACCAATAATATATCTTTCAAATGTTCAACTTATCGCGGCGACGGACTTGGAAGTCGTAGTGTAGGATATCAACATTACTAACCCCCTCAAATAGCGTTCACCATCCAGGCCGGCGAGGTTCTATCCAATCAAAAAGACTACCCATGTCGCTGTCTTCTCCTGGAATGTAGAATATGGGATCCAACTCGCGGCATACCATTCATCCTCCCAAACCACGAATTGAAGATGAGTTCGGACATCTTCGAATCAGCTGAGGTAAAGCATAATCTCCTCTTCCATCGGTGGTAAGCTAGATTGAACTAGTGAGGCAAACTCTCCTCCTCTATATCGGTGTGAAATCTTTTTGAACCGATAGAATGCCTCAGCAATATTTGCTGGTGTTGGTGGTGGTGATTCGTCCACACAAATCTCCATGCAATTAATTCAGTAGTTTGATGAGTACGAACATGTCCTCACTCTAAATGCATCTATATGATTTTCTTCCATTCGAGACTTGGCGTGTTACACCGCCCTCTTCGTGTGTTACACAGGCATTCCTGACGACCATCTCCTTCTTTACCATGCTGTTCATCACGCCATAGCTTATATGTTCTAGTTGAGCATGCCACCTCCATGTTGCAATCTCATCTCTGACATGTAAACACTGGCGCATAGCTAAATCACGCATCAGGGTCTTTGTAGAGACGGTTTGGAGATCTGTAACACGTACAAGCAACCTGCCACACTGATCTGTGAGTGTTAAATAGACATCTTCATGTTACTCAACATTCGGTTTTCTGTTGCTTGTCCAAGACGTCAATATGCTGTGCTTCAGGTCGGGTATGTAGTGTCTTTGAGTGCCTCTTCTCTCCAGTACTTGCCACACAAAGGAACACCCCGTGGAGTGTCCTACGATATTCAAACACACGTAGTCCATCACCAAACTTCACTTTCCCTGTGGTGTTGAGATTCAAACTCGAAAAGAACTCCTTGTTTCCCGTCATGTGATAGCTTCGCTCCATTATCCAATACCAACACTTGCATTGCCTTTGTCGATATCAAGAATCTTCAGAATCACCTTGTCTTCATTCAAGAATACCACCTCGTGTACACAGAGGAATCGGCCTCTTGTGTTTTCGTTTAAGTTGGTTTCTTGATTTCTCACTGACTTCTCGGGACATGAAGTTGCATAGTGACCCGCTTGTCACATCTCCAACATATCAGCTTCGAACGATCATTTCTTCGAATTTTTGTCTTCGGTGTGTGACACATGACTTTGGTTGTGTAACCTACCTCGACCTCTGCCCTCTTCCATTCCATCCTCTACCTCTACCACGAAAACTCCATAGTTTCCTTCTGATTATGGTTGATTGTTATCCGAAAACATAAGCTTCCTTGGTCTTCCTTTTGAGTTCTTCCCCTACACGTCCTCATACGCCTTTATCCTTCCAACTATGTCCTCAAAACGTTAGATTGAGTTCTAGGACTTGTTCAAGCGACGCTACGATCTAGATATACTTGTGTCTTGGAAGACCCTTCAAAAAACTTCTTAACCAATCTTGGATTCTTCTATGTTTTCTTCCACGAGGCTGCCTTGGATGATAACCCTATAAAGCTTTCCCGCAAAGTCATCCACTGTATCAATATCATCCATCTTCAACCTGTCGAACTCCGTCATCAATGTCTGAAAGTCTCGCCTCCCTTACAACGATCAGCTCCAAGGTGTCGTGACTTGATGCATTCCAGATGCCTTTTGATGCGGTTTGTTCTCCACTGGAGAATCAAAGTTCCGGGAATGGATTGAAACAAAGAGCGATCACAACATCGTTCTTCTTTTGATCATCAAAACCAGGGTCTATCGTTCCACACATCATGAACACGAGTAACACCCTCATCCTCATCGACAAACTGTGTAGTTTGTCGAGTTCAACATCGGACATTGGATAGATGCGGATCCAAGGTTCTTCGTGCGTGGAGCCTTATTCACGTCAGCCATCTTGTGTCGTGAACTTCTTGCTTCACAGCTACCAGGATCAAAGCTTCAACTTAAGCTAAGATCGAGTCTCCACTGAGGCTCTGATACAATGAAGGATCCTCTTAGAACAAAGGATAATAAGAACAACTTTTCTTATTGCTTTTGAAACTACTCAAACTAAAGCTCTCAATGTTTCTCTTAAGATCTTCTTTATGGAACACCTCTCCATGAAACCTATATTCATAGTCAAGGGACAATTCCCTTTAACATGTGGGATATTGGAAACACACAAACCTAATCTAATAGAAAACTTCCTTTCCTATTCTAGATTTCCCTTTTTGTGTTTATCTCTCTAACATATTAAACATCTAATAATATGTTAAGTTTCCACAAGCTTGGAATTACCAACACAGTCGAGGGTATGGATCGATGAACCAGCTGTTGGAGGTATGAATATATAAGAAATAGTTCTAACTGAGGTTCTTAGGCGGGCATCTCATCCTTAAGACTTCTTTGCTCTGTAAGGAGTGCCATGGTGATATGGTGTGTTTAAGATATTCTTATTTGTTTGAAAATGGTGTCCATACTGATAGAGTGGCTTTGCCATCTCGTCCTATCAAGAAGATTCAAATGCAGTAAGTAATTTTTCAATAACTTTGAATCTAACTTATTCCATGTGCAAAAAATACAAAGATGAAACGTTAGCACTAGGTGTTGAATATTTCCTACAACAATGGTTATGTTATTTTGATATCCCGATAGTTCTAGATAGATTTATTATCATTTTTTGGGTGAAAAAAGATGTCAACACCAAAAAAAGATTTTTAAACGCTTAGATAAGTTATCTTTGTAATAATATACTTTATGAAATCTTTGAAGATATAATAAGATCTTCCCAAAACACTTCAAAAAATTTTTAACATTTAGAAAATCTTTGACTCTAGGATGCTCTCAAACAGGTAGAAACTGAATTCTTACTGTGGGCTGAAGCACAAACTCAATTCCACAAGTGTTAACCAATATTCATGCTCCTTGTGTATGCATCCTTCTGCTAAGTCTTTTGGGGATGTACCGTGACTCTAGGCAGGAGAAATCTGGATATGAGTTGTTTTTCGAGTTTGTAGTTGATTGTTTTTTAGTAGGACTGTTCAGAAATATCTTCATGCTCTATAACAAAGCTTCCTGGTCACGAAAGCCATGTGGGATGCATGGTCATGATATCTTAGGTGGTTTCAAGTCCTTCCATTTTTGGCACTCCGTAATAACGTGGACATATCATCTTGAAACCTGGATGTTTTGTGATATATCTTTTCACTGAAATCCAGAGATCTAAGGATGCATCCTCTTTTAAGCCAAAGGTTTTGGGATGTTGATGATCTTGACCTTTGGCAGGGGGACCTGAGTATTTTTCATTGTTGAGTCTTACTCGAAGTCTCTTTGGTACGTACAGTCAATAAGAAAACACTTCCTTCTTTTGTTCATAGGTTATTATTTGATGGAAATGATTTTCCAGGATGTGTATTCATGCTACCTAGAGTTAATCACATGGACATATTGACATGATACCAAAAGTAATCTGATTGATTTCTAGGACGTGCGTCTGGTAGCCGGATGTAACTTAATAGACTCTTGCTACTTGGAGGTAATCTCTTTTACATGTCTTCCTGTTACCCAGACGTAGTCAAGTCGATTCTGGGACGTGTTCACCTGGAATAAGAGGTCTAAGGACATGCTTTTGAACTTAGAGGTTTTGAGAAACAATCTCCTTGGAACCCAGGGTATCGATGACATATCTATAACGCCCCGACCCGCCCATGGCTAATGGGCCACCCACGTCCGCTCTCTTAGCCCATGGGCCCCATCCCATCTGACGGTCGGTCGTTAATTTTCCAAGGCTCGAAATCATTGTTTACTGACCCTGCAATCACCACCCGACCTTTCCCCGTGCTTTGGCCTCACTTACACGGTATCGCGAATCACTTCCCGATAGGTCACCCATCCTTTCACTACTCCAGCCCAAGCACGCTTAACTTTGGAGTTCTAAACGGATGTGTGACGGAAAAGGTAAGTCAACTTTGGTGACATAGGTAGCCAAATCAATTCTCTTAAGCCTTTCCACATATCACAACTTGGGATGTTACAATTCACCCCCTCTCAAAGAACGCAACGTCCTCGTTGCGCCCCAAGACAGGTCTCAAGACGCCTCTCGGGTCAGAACCGAGACGGCTAACCAGCTCTGATACCACTTGTAACGCCCCAACCGCCCACGGCTAATGGGCCATCCACGCCCGCTCTCTTGGCCCGTGGGCCCCATCCCATCTGACGGTCGGTAGTTAATTTTCCACGGCTTGAATCATTGTTTACTGACCATGCAATCACCACCCGACCTTTCCCCGTGCTTTGGCCTCACTTACACGGTATCGCGAATAACTTCCCGATAGATCACCTATCCTTTCACTACTCCAGCACAAGCACGCTTAACTCTGGAGTTCTAAACGGATGTGTGACGGAAAAGTTAAGTCAACTTTGGTGACATAGGTAGCCAAATCAATTCTCTTAAGCCTTTCCACATATCACAACTCGGGATGTTACAATATCATTCATTGAACCTAGAGGTTTTATGATTTATTCCTTTGAAACCGAATGTCTTAGAGTGTATCCTTTCAGAACCCAAATATTTTACGATATATCCCTTTGGAACCCATATTTTCAATGATTATATCAAAATTTCTCCTTGAGTAAGCTGCTCTTAATTGTATATGATATTGCATACCGCCGCAGTAGGTAAGTCACTATCAATGTCTGATAGATGTTGAATCTGCCACTTGGAATTAGGCCAGTAGCAAACATCGTAAGGTGATGCACGCAGCTTCGTGCAAGTAAGCCACTGTCAATCTTTGGTCACGTTGGTGGTGTGACTCGACCCCATCAGGATGAGGTAAGCGCCAGTCTTATCGATAGGTTCTTGTGTGCGTCTACACGGTGTGGGTGACTCAAGTGACAATCTTACTTCTTTGTCCCCCCTCTCCCACCCCTTTGGCTCCTTGTTATAGTTGTTGGCTACTTCTTTCTGGTAATTTACTGAAAGATCAGCACGAGCTGATAAATTTGAAATTTCGCGTGATAATTTAGATATCGGTGTGTGCCTTTAGCACTTGTCTCAGTGCTTGGCAGTTGGCTTTTGTCCTCCGTCATGGTGGCGTCAAACAGTAGCATGCCATTGTAGCCTCTAAGAATTATGCTTCGTTTGCTTGCTGGATTAATCTCCATATTTTCCTTTGTCAAATTTCCTTAGGACTATTTTAGCCTCATTGGGTGTTATGAATCCATACACGGGCCGGAGAATGATATTATGAATAGCGTCTCCCTGGTGAATCAATATCATTTTACCTTTTTTTTATGTATTCTTCTGCTAGGTCTTTTGGGGATGTGCACTTAATCTAGATAGGAGAAATCTTGATGTGAGTCGTAGTAGAACGTGTAATTGTTGCCTTTTTAATATGATTGTTCAGAATATCTTCACGCTCTATAAGACAGCTTACTGGTCACCAGAACCCTGTGGGATGCTTTGGTCATGCTATCTCGGATATTATCAGCTGGTTTCAAGGGCCTCCATTTTGCACCCTGAAATCTTGGACATATCATCTTCAAACCCGAATGTTTTGAGATATATCCTTCTGAAATATGGAGATCTAGGGATGTATTCTCTTTAAACCTAGAGGTTTTGGGATGTTGGCGGCCCATATGGAAAATCACTATTGTACCTTGATATAGACTATTTATTATCAGTTTAGATCATGTTATAGGTTCTATTTGGGGTCTATTATATGTATCTAGGCTATGTTTTAAGGTCTTTATAGGTCCATGTACGTTTTGGAGATATATGGAGATACTTGGATTTTTTGGAGCATTTAGAAGAGAATAATCCGTAGCTGATCATTGAGATACAAGATCATCGTCGATCGACGACATAACCTTGTCATCGACCGATGGTACAAGACCAAGATCGATCAATGTTAAACACTTGACATCGATCGATGACCAATTCGCAGACAGCCTATCCCAAGCCTAAGTTAGAAACAAGACACAATATTACAATATTACCCCTTGACGAGTTTGACCTAGATTTTAGGGTTTTATATTTATAGTTTATGTATTACAGCAGAGTGCATGTGCCAGAGTAGGCACAAGTATTCTATAATAGTTTTAGATTTTTTTAGGAGAGAAGATTCATAACTCTTTAGGAATTTGTATTGGAACCCTATTATTTTATCTATGCATTATATTCAGATTATTATTCTTACTCTAATTGTGCTTAATGTTTGCATTCTAGAGTAGCTAACTAGGATCTTGAAAGTAGGACATGGACTACGTTTGTTTTTATTTTCAAGTTACTAAAGTTTTCTTTTCTTATTTTTCCAGGTACATGCAACAGAGTACCAGGAGCAATAAAGGACAAAAACTACTATTCTCAGACCCACATAAGCTCGAACGTATGATTCGCAAAGAAAGACGACAAGCATCGATCGACGACATCTACTCAGCGTCGACCGACACCTCATCACGGATAGCATCGACCGACGTTGACCACATAGCATTGATCGACAAAACACATACCCGCATCGATCAACGACAACAGATGAGTTAGATGGTTGCGCCTATTGTAGTGGTTCAGAACGAGAATGGAAACTTGTGTGATCTCAACAGTCACCTGCGTAATGCAGCAGGTCAAAAAAATAGACGAACAAGGGGGTTGTAAATCCCTGATACAGAAGCAGACTCTGCAATAGCTCAACTTGAAGCTAATGACCAAGCTGCTAAGAGAACACTGGCTGACTACAATTGTCCAGGACCAGTTTACGCCAACAGATTCGCCGTTCGTTCCTCCAGTTTTTCAGAGAAATGATTTGAGATCAAGCATGCTTTCTTTGGACTTGTAGCACAGACGCCTTATCATGGATTGCGACATGAGCACCCCTATGGAACATCTGGAGCAATGTGAGGATCTTGTGACTGCTATTAAAGCCAATGGGGTCCCTGAGGACTATCTCTTTTGTAGCTCTTCAAGTACTTACTTGCTGGAGAAGCTTCATATTAGCTTAAGCAGCTACCACCAGATCTCTGACATCCTGGACTGACATCAAGAACGCTTTCTTGCATAACTTCTTTGGTGAAGCGAGAGAAGAAGATTTGAGGAGCAAGATTTCTACTTTTTCACAAGAACCTTCAGAGTATTTCAGAAACTCATGGATCAGATTCAAGTCATACCAGGGAGACTGTCCACATCACGGGTTCAACGAAGTGCAACTTCTTACCACTTTCTTTAGTGGTATTCGATTTCAGTATCAAAAAGACTATGGACACATCTAGTGAGGGGAATTTCAGCACCAGGAGGCCTGAAAAAGCTACTAGATTAATTGAGAATCTGGCTTCAAGCAGCAATACAAGAACACAAATTTTGAGACAAGGAAATCAATCCCAGCTGTGAGCAAGGAGAAGAATGAAGAAGTCAAAGAAAAACTGGATAGTGTTCAGAAATTTCTCAAGAAGCAGGTTACTTTTGCAGAAGTAGAAGCAATAGAGTCTGGAGAAGATAAGATTGAAAATGAAGAGGTGAACTACATTGATGGGAATAGTTTTCAGAGACAAAGAATCCAAGTTTCAACAGGAACTCCTATGGGACTGGTCAAAGGAGTAACATTACTAAGAGTTCACAGCGAAGGCCCTTCAACAACAACAAAACTTATGGATCTTCCTACTACCAAAATCCTTCTCCAGATACTCAAGAAAGCAAGATCAAAACAATGGTTGATAGAGTTTTAGAGGGACAACAGAAGATGACCGTGGATTTCAATGGAAAGATAGATGGTTTGTACCTCAACCTCAATACCAAGTTCGAAAACCTCATCACCCATGTGAAGAAATTGGAGAATCAAGTGATGCAAACAAGTGAGACCATTAGAAGGCATGAGAGCTTGATTAAAGAGAAAATAAAGGCTGGACAGAAGCACCACGTCAATGCATTGATTGATGATGATTTTTGGCAGGAAGTTAAGAGAGAAAGGATCCAAGACATCAATTTGCGTGTGGAAAATTCCATGTCACTCGGCACTTCTCATCCGCATCGATCGACACCAAGCAGTGAGAATCGTTCGACGGTGAAGCATACATAATCAGTGGCTTCGTGTGAATCGAATAACATTGTTCAACAAAGTACTCATAACATCGATCGACGGTGTGACCTAAACTTCGATCGACAGTGCGATCTAAGCATCGATCGACAGTTGAGGAAACCAGTTCGACTGCCGAACCTCAATACAAGTCTGATTGTGTGTCCAACTGTGACAGTTTCAGAACATAATACATACACGTCTGGAGATATGGATCTTGATAGAGAAGATGAGGGACACTCAAACAGGAGGCAATAGATACCCAAACATCAACGCAGAGAAGCCAATGAAATGGAGATGGATAGCTTTGCTAAAAGAGTTTTTATAATTCCTCTAGATGTTTCTTTTGATGAAGCTTATTATACTCACAAATTATGGATGTTTTTCAGGGAAACAAGGGAGACTGATGATGATATAAAGATAATGTTCAATCACCTCAGACAGAAGATGAAGCAGAGGACTTGTCTAAAAAAGAAAAGTGATCCTGGAAAGTTCGCGCTCCCATGCTTCATCAAAGGTCACAAATATCCCAATGCGCTCTGTGATACTGGATCATCAGTGAGCATTATGCAAAAAATCTATGGTAGAGGAGATGAACCTAAGAGTGGAACCCTCTAATGATTCGTTCACGTTTGTAGACTGCTCAAGAGTAAACTCAGGAGGGATGGTGAAAGATGTTCCAGTGCAGATCAACAACACCCTAGTCCTAGTAGATTTTCATGTGATGGACATCAGGATAGACTGGAACTCTTTGCTACTACTGGGTAGAGCATTCAGTACCACTATGGGAGCTATCTGCGGTATGAAGCTAAACAGGTTATATCTGTGTCTAATTGATCAGCGTATTTTTATGAATCTGTCAAGAATAAGAGCAAGACTACTCTGATTGAATTATCTAATGATGCAGATCTTGTGGCCACATGTTTCTGCGAGTATGAATCCAATGAGGAATAAGAAGAAGGGGCATCGATCGACACCCAACCCACACCATTGTTTGATGAGCCGAAAATTCAACAACTGATCGACACCCAAGCCTCATTATTAATCGACACCCACCATTCAGAACTGATTGACACTTGCCACAACCCAGCCAACCCCGAGTACGACGAAGATTACAGAGAAGAAGAAATAATTGCATACCAAGGAATTGCTATGGCAGAGGCTGTGTTTTTTATGTTTCCCATCAATTCGGGAAATTGACGTCGATCGATGGTAATCATTCACCATCGATCGATACTGGTTGTGATTCAGAGTATGAACTAGATTCAGCAGCATAACGCGAAAGGGAGTATGGTTATCTACAACCAGATGAGTTTGGCATTATGCGAGATCCATATGGTCACGCACGAGCTATGGATGACATAATTCTACATGTAACGAAGGAAGATGTGGCAGAAATACTTGAGATGGCTAATGGAGCTTGGAATCTTTTCGGCCAACATCCTGATACTCAAGCATTGTTCGACGGCCACCACACACCATCGATCGACACCCATCATGCATATCAAGGATACATTGAAGCTTACGAAGAATACAATGAATATTACAAGGAGGAAGAGCTGATTGAGTCTCGCAGTCTAGCAATGGAAGAAGCTGGCTTGGTAATGAATGCAAAAGTGTATAATAAAGCATCGATCGGCTGCATATCTTGGCCATCGAACGACATCAGACGCAACAAAAAGAACTTAGAAAAGAAAATGCAGATAATGGTTATCTCAGACCAGATGAGTTTGAAATTTTCAGAGACTCAGAAGGACGTGCACAAGATCTTTATGGAAGAATTCTAAACATACCAAAGGAGGATGTAGCAGATGCCCTTGTTATGGCTACTGGATCAGGATCTTTATTTGGACAACAAGCATCGATCGACGCCCGAGTACGAACATCGTTCGACAACGAGGAACAAAAGAACGTTCCAATCCACAACGAT
The DNA here is from genome assembly GCA_905132765.1 of Moricandia arvensis. Taxonomy (NCBI): domain Eukaryota; kingdom Viridiplantae; phylum Streptophyta; class Magnoliopsida; order Brassicales; family Brassicaceae; genus Moricandia; species Moricandia arvensis. The sequence continues at coordinate 14,120 of CAJHQP010007053.1, read as the reverse complement.
CTATACACCCCCAAACATCGAAAATCGATCGACGCCAGAAGCCATGTATCGATCGACACCACTCCAGGGGTGAACAAGTTTTGTACCTCTGATCCTTTTGGTTCAAGAAATCCACAATCAACCGATTGGATAAACCCACTTCTAATAGAAGGTACCGTAGAGCATGGAAAAAGAGCTTATGATGTTAATGGCAGAAGGATTTTCCATTGGGAAACAAAAGACGAGTATGCCATCTACAGAGATGAGAAGGGCAAATGCACGATAGACGACAAAATTGTAAATGTGCAAGAAGAAGATATCAGGGCAGTTCTAGAACGAGCTACTATGTTTGAGCTGAGCTACATATGTTTACCAGAACATGCGGCAAAGATCGCTATGTCTATGAAGAAGCAAGAGACATATAGCAAAGCAGAGATTGATGATATCGTCCATGAGATATACAAAGCTCAAGTGATGTCACTGGATGATTTCTACAAGAGACTTGATGATGTCTATTATCCTATAGACAAGTGCCTCACTAATTTGACTACACGCATGGATGAGATGAAGCAAGATTTGGATACTGTTCAAGGACAGCGTGGGATTGGAGCAAACATAGTGAAATCAATCGACGACATCATTATGCCATCGATCGATGCTACGCTCGACAGACAGAATTCTGCTGCAGAATAACAATTAGAAGATAGATTTGATCAGATTTCTTTTTCTCAGAACCTGATGAAGGACGATATTTCTCAAAAATGGGAGGATATATCAGAAACTACAGCCGCTGGACTTAGAATGCTATAGCGCAATATTGAGAATCTACAAAGGAGAATGAATTCAGTGGAAGTTGCTAAGGAGATCATGAAGAATGAGAAAGCTAGAGAAGATAAGGCTATGAGAAGCTTCATTGGTACATGGTTTCAGAAGAGCAAAGAAGATGTAGACACTTGTTTTCCAAGTGTTGATCCACCTCCATCCTAGTCAGAAATTCAAAACACCGAGCTTAAGACTATAACCAAGCGCTGAGTAGGAGGCAACCCACTATTTAGTAAGTTTTTATTTAGTTTTTACCTGTACTACTATTTATTTCGATTTTACTTCGTTTTTACTTACTGTTTAAACCACCATCAACCGACACCCTAGAGGCAACATCAGTAGACAATGGATCGCGACCATCGATCGACCAAACCCGCCTACCATCTATCGACACTCTCTTACAGAGAGAGGTATCGAATTTTGTACTTAGACTATTTACTTATGATTTGATTTTTTCTAACCAATCCGGAGCGGATTACACTGGGTACAGTGAAATTTAAGTCTGGAGAGGTTCGCTAACGCTATTTATTTTTCTTTAAGTTTTATTTATATATATATGATATATATAAGTTTTTCAAAAAAATTTAGTGAGTCAAGAAGGGGACTATGATCAAAATTTATTATTGACTAACCACACTTTAGCACCATTCATAGAAGGTTGTTTACAGAGATTACTAAAGATACCAAAGTGAATCATCTTGCCACTATATCACAATTGCTTAGAAAGTTTGAAGGAACCGAAGATGATTTCCAACACTAATCCTGACATTATCGGCTTGCTTTGGGATTTGGTATACACTGGATCGGATTCCTTCTGCAAGTCTGGAAGGTAAAAGTTTGTGTGCTTCTGATTCCCCTATCTCTACCCTTCAGATAAAAAGGATCGAACATGATTTGGTGGCTACAACCATTAAAGCTTGATTCATATGATTCTAGAAAGAGATAAAGGTCACAAAAAGTGAACGGGATCTGGTAGCAAAAAGCATTAGGGCTTGATTCATGGAAACCCGTCCAAATTTCTCAGTCAATTAAAAAATAAAATGATACCCTCAAAAGAAGGGAGACATTGACTGAGTGGAAGTGAGAAGAGAGAGAGGAAATGAATCAGAGAAGACTACTTGTGTGTTTAGATACTTGCAGAGGTAAGAGTCCATATCTCCTTGATCGATACTCCCAAGGTAAAGCCTGCTCTTTTATTTTATGCAAAGAAATGTAAACAGTAGATGGGCGAGTGAGACTAGTATTCACTAAGTTGTTGGTAGAATGGACTTGGTTGTTATACTATGATAGGGTATATAAAGTTTCTATGTGATTGACTTGATAGGATATGGTTGTAACAAAGTAGAGTGACAATTATATTTAGACATTATGTGAGTCTTTGCTTTTCAAACCTCTTTCGTAGGCTTGTTTTCCTGAGGACAAGCAAAAGGTTAAGTCTAGGGGAGTTGATATCGCCTATTTATTACCAGTTTTAAATCATGTTATAGGCTCTAGTTGGGGGTCTATTATGTGTGTCTAGGCTATGTTTTAAGGTCTTTACATGTCAAGGTACATTTGGAGATATATGGAGATACTTGGAGTTTTTGGAGCATTTAGAAGAGAATAATCCGTACCTGATCATTGAGAGTCGAAATACAAGATAGTCGTCGATCAACGACACAACCTTGTCATCGGACGATGGTACAAGACCAAGATCGATCGATGTTGAACACTTGACATCAATCGATGACCAATTCCCAAACAGCCGATCCTAAGGCCCAAGTTAGAGATAAGACACAAGATTACAAGATTACCCATGGACGAGTTTTGACCTAGATTTTAGGGTTTCATATTTATACTTTATGTATTACAGCAGAGTGCGTGTGAGGAGTGCGTGTTCAAAGTAGGCACAAGTATTCTATTATAGTTTTAAAGTTTTTAGGGGAGAATATTCATAACTCCCTAGGGAGATTTGTATTGGAGCCCCAATTTTGTATCTATGCATTATATTCATATTATTATTCTTAATCTAATTATGTCTCAGTAGTTATCAACTAGATTTAGGGTTGAATGATAGCAATCATGGATTAGCCCAAAAGTAGGATTTCTAGGTTAAAGTTAATATCCATCAATTGAGTTGTGCTTAATGCTTGCATTCTAGAGTTGCTAACTAGGATCTCGAAAGTAGGACATGGACGAGTACAAGAGTAGGTTATGTGTCAGAATAGACTCCATTGAACTAGGTTGTTAGGCGCATGCGAGAGCTGTTCTAATTAGCTTGATGAACATATCAAATCTCGTTCACACTTCCTTCTGATTTTACCGTCGATCGACATCAGGCTTTAGCCGTCGATCAATGGTCTTTTCTTTTGCTCGCATACTAGGGTTTGAGTTAAAGGGTCAGAATAGTTAATATTTGAGTTCTAAAATATTTATATTTCTTTTCTTCACATTCCTTATAATCCATTAAGCTTGAAACCCTAAATCTAACACATTTACATTTGCATCTAGTTAGTTGAGTAGCATATTTCCATATTTACGTTATTAGCATATTTCCATATTGCATCTACACATTCTAATAAGGATTATTCCCTTAAATCAGTTTATTTCTACTAATATATATAATTACCTAGCTTAGTCTTTAGAAATAAGAAATTTACTGTGTACCATTGCTCTCTGTGGATTTGATCCCTAAGTGCTATACCTGATCTCTCTTGGCAAGAGTATTGTTTTGTGTGATAAGATTAAATGTTAATTTGACAGTTAATTGTTTAGGATATTTTCACCCTGCTAGAACAATAAACACACCGTGTCATACCTCTGGCTTATGGTGTATTTCTTTGATAATAGTGATATTACCACAACGATCGGATAAGTGTGGAATTAAAGTAATAATTTTATGGCTGCTATGACCAACACTAGAGCTTGTTTTCCGGATGATTGTACTGAGTCTCTGTGTCTAGGGGAAATTTGTTGATGTAATACACATGGTACTGCTTGCTTGTTTCTTCTCGTGCCATGACGACACACACTGTATGCTCTGATGTTTCAAGGTATTGAAAAAATACTTCTTTTTATTGGTTTTGGATAGCAAGGGTTGACATCTTGGGTACTTTTGTACTATGCTCACTACCAAAAATGGCGTAACTGATTTTCACACAGGAGAAAGCACATATGGTACTATGCTTCATGTACAATGATAAGTGTGTTAGGTTCTTGTGCAAGAGTTGACATGGTTAAGCGTTTGGGTAAAAACTCCTTCCTAGCAATATCAATGACTAAAATCACCTGAAAATATTGTTATTTACAAGAATGAGGCATAAATATTGATAGCAAAATTCCGCATGCACTGCCAACTTGATCAATTATACATCTAAATTTCATATATTTCTTCATGGAATGGATATATAGCAGTTTATGCCCAAAGAAGAATTTCCCGGAAAGACGTTCTTTTGGAAGATTTTTACGAAAAAAAGCTTTTATGCAACAAACTTCCTTGAAACTAACTTAGGAAAGTTTTAATAGACCAACACTACAAGTGAACGCGCATATTACGAGGGCAATATTCTTTGTTAATTCGTCGTAATAAGGCCATTACGACGAATTAACAAGGAATTGTTTTTCGTTGTAAAACCCCCGTCGTAATGTACGATTCTTCATAATAACGTTGTAATATTTACTACGAAATAGATTTGTCATAATAGACAAGGGAATGTGTCGTCGTAATTGCCTTGTAGGAGTCCTTGTAAATGCCTCGTAATATTCCTAGTAAAGTAGTAATTAAAGAGTTGTACTGCTTACGACGAATTTACATGGCATACCTTGTTAATTCTTAATAATATATTACGAATATTCACAAGTAATTCCATGTAAGTTAGTTGTAAAGTTTACGAGGAATTTACAATTTCTTCTTGTAATTTCTTTGTCCATTTTTACGAGGATACTACATGGAATATAATCAAATTATAAAATAAAAAGTATTAATAAAATTATAAAATAAAATTATTTTAAAATATTGAAAATTAAAATATTTTTAAATATGAAAACTAAATATATAAAAGTCATAAAACAGTATTTAAATTTATAATACAAAATGGAAATATTTAAAATAAAAACTAATCTACGGGAGGTCGACATTGTCGAAGTAGTTGTTGGAGGTGTTGTTCCCTCTCATTGAGTCTCGAGGCTAGTCCACATGATCAGAAAGAGGCGGTTGTCCACTGAGATTCCGACGTCTCTCCTCCAATGCTCTCTGTAGAATTGGGTTCCCAACCGCCATAACGTCGAGAAGATCTTCTAGGGATTGCAAACGAACATGCTGTTCGTCAACTTGAGCCTTCAGCTGAGCATTCTCCTCATCCCGGCTCAACGACTAAGACAAAGTCACCTTTCGGACGTCGTTCACGGATCCAATTCCATCGTCCGCCCCTTTTTTCTTGGAACCACCTAAAAAGATATTAATTTAATGAATTTAATAAAAAATTAAAAATGAAAAATATTATAATAAGTTATACCTCTTCGAAGATCTTGTCCACCTCTCGTGTAGAAATTCTGATGGGTAATTCATCGGTATACTCGGGTTAACTGTGTCTCGCGCTCTTCAACTCGAGCACCCACGTCGAGAAATGTTTCTCCGACCTTCGATCCATAGAAGTCACGCTCGCTCTCTGGTGAGTGATCTTGAATAGATCAGACAAAGATGGCATCACTCCGGTCTTCTTAGCCTACAAAAGGAAATAAAAAGTTAATTTATTATTTTATATAAGATAATAATAGGAAAAATTAATGAAAATAAACATACAAAATAATAAAACTTACAACTCGTAGATGACCTCCAGAGTGGGGGTTTTGTCTGGTTGTATGAAGCATGAGAAAGTTGCCATCCGCATCCTTCATCCTATGGGAAGCAGAGCAACTGTTGGCTTTACGGACCGATCTGCGTAGCTTCCAAAAGGGATGAGGCCATCCCATACATCTTTCGCGAGCTCGGTGGGTTTCGCATCATATCCGTAGTACTCCCACTTGTCCTTCCAATCTGAGATGTTGTTGCAAAGAAGGATCTTTGATATAGGAAAAAAATCTGTCTTAACCCTCTCGTTGATTGCTAAGGACTAGTCCCACCTTCGCTGAAACAAACAAAAATAAAATGAATTAGAATAAATTAAAATAAATAATTAATTATTAAATAAAAAATGTAAAAAATCTCACCGCAAAACATTTGAACCATGTGGTCCTAATATGATCGAGAGTCATACTCCAGTTCGGATGGGGCTCGGTGAAATAACCTTTGATCATGTCAGAAATGCTTCATCCGACACAATTATCGACTCCAAACCTGAAAATAATATGAATTTTTTAGACGAGTATACCAAATATAATGTTAAATTTTAAATTAATAAATAAAAAACTTACTAATAAGTACCTCCGGGATATCGTGGTCCAGAATCTTCAGACCTCCTCGTCCTGGCTGAGCAAGAAGATCCGCGACTGTATATGTAGCGTATAGTGCAGATGGAGGGACAAGCAAATCCGAATGAAGTCCGACTGCTGGGGTAGGATGTGGAGCCATTGGAGGCCCTCGTATGGAGGAGGAGGTGGAGGCATCAGATGGTGTATCTGGGATGCATATGAAGAAGGAGTAACCCAAGAAAGTCCCTGAGACATCTGTGACCTGGGATCACGTCCGGATCTGTAGAAGATGCTGGAGCTGAAATAGATGTCCCAGCACCGGATGCAAACATCTCGGAATAAGTGGGTGGTTATCTCCTAGGTGCCATCTAAAATAAAAATAAAACATATAATCAGATTCAAATTAATGCAATGTAATCATAGAATAAAGTTATGTTTCCTAATCTAACCATCTAAACTAACCACCTATTTACTACCTAACCTAAAAAACACATACCTGATACTGTAGAGAGAAGGTTGGGAGGTATACACGAGGCAAGCCTCGTGACTGATGCTCGGGTATATATAGAAATTTGTAGTCCTAGTAAATTCGTTGTAATGTTATGAAGAAAGTACCACACGCGTGTTTTCAATTACGAAGAAAATACCACGCGCGTGTTTTCAATTATGATGGATTTATTGTAAGGCATTACGATGAAAGTACCACGCACGTGTTTTCAATTACGACAAATTTACTAGGAAGGCATTACAACGAATGTACCACGCAGGTGTTTTGAATTACAACAAATTTACTAGGCATGTGTCTAAACCCTGAAAATCAAATCCCTAACCTCCAAAGTCACTTATCTATAACTTCATATCCTACTGTCACTCTTCATCCCATTTCCTTTAAACCCTAAACATCATTTTTTTGTTTGTGATCAAATAGAAACCATAAACCCTCAATTAAATCTCTTTAAACCCTAAACTCCAATTATATCATTAATTAAATTCCAATTTAATCCCCATACTCCAATTAATTCTTTAAAATTCAAACTAACAAGTATTATAATCCAACCGAATAGCACAGATAAATGAAATCTTTAACATATTTATATATTAAAATTTAACATTTTACATCATTTTAAGTCACTTGAGTCTTCATCAATATCAGTACAATGATCATCATCATTTTCACCAAACTCGTCTTTACCTGCTGCATCCATCATATCGTCGAGAAGATCTTCATATTGACGGTTATCCGAGGTCAATGAGAAAATTTTCATCGGTATGTTGTTCAGGTACCGCAACTTCAGTGACACACGCTTCTTCTTGCAAAGGTGTTTCTTCTCTAGTAACTATTCGTCCACGAGGAGTAATTTTGATAGCCGCTAATCAAGTTATTCTGGAATCAATAAGGCATGAGTATGGAATGAACTTAACTTGGTCGGCTTGAGAAGCTAAGATGAAAAGCTCGAATTTGTGGTATCTTATTCCAGAATTGACATCGATAACACCAAATTTGTTACACTGAGTACCTCTGTTCATAACGGGGTTGAACTAGTCACATTTGAAGAGGACACACTTCAGCTCCAGTAATCCCGCAAATTTAACTTCAATAATCTCCTGCAAAATCTCGTAAAATTCTGTTTCACCTATCACACATATTCCGTAGTTACTTGTTTCCCGCCGTATTCCATACTCGTATGTGTGAAAGCTAAAACCTCGCGTGAAAGACATAGATGACGTGATCAGCTTTGTTACTAGATCTACGACCAAATCGTTAAACCATACGGGTAGTATGGATCATCATAATCAACCTACAAAAAATTAACACCGTTAGAAATAGATATTATACTGTAGTGTTTACCATATAAAGTACCGAGTCTTTAACCACTTCACAAAGTGTTGATCTTTTGTTTCTGCAGCTCAGTTGCAGATATTCCTGGTATTGCTTCTTCAACTTGCTCAAGAAACGAGCTGCGAAAAAAATGTAAAATTTAGAATTAACATACACATTGCACAATAGCTTCAATATATAACTTAAAACTAATATATATATACCTTTCAAACAAACGTGTCACATCATCCTCATAATTGAGCAGAATATAAGTGTGGGCACTATGCTTATCATCTTCGTAGACCACAAACTTCTTTCAGTTTATCACCAAACCATCCAATTTGGCAAAAAATGTCAGGAACACCGTCAACTTCATATGTTGGCATGACTCCACCATCATCATATCTTCTAGGAACTCTCTTCCTGGTGCGGTCTGCTGGTGCAAAGTAGTATGATGTGAAGTGCGATGTTTCTGTTGTAAAACTTCCAGCAACTATTGACCCTTCCACCTTTGCGAGATTTTTTGATTTCCCTTTCAAATGTCTCATGGAGCGCTCATACGGACATGTCCATCCGTAATGAACAGGTCCACAAAGAAATGCCTCGTACGAGAGGTGGACAACTAGATGTTCCATGACGTCAAAAAATGCCAGAGAAAATATCTTCTCTAGGTTGCAAATTAAGATCAGAATGTTCTCATAGTTGTTGCATGACATCTTCCTTGAACGTATGTGTGCTCATGTCCCTGAAGAATGCTTCAATGGCTATATATTGCAAAAAATAGCCCCATATTGATCATAATTAACGTATTATAACATATCATAACATAAATTATTATTTAACAAAATATTTACCTTCAAGGGATTCATGTACTTTTGTTGGAAGAAGCTCGAAAAAAGTAAATGGAAGTAGTTGTTGCATAAATGCATGACAATCATGACTCTTCATTCCTGAGAACTTTTGACCTTGTTCAACACATATTGAGAGGTTTGAAACATAACCATCAGGAAACTTCATTTCTAATGCCACCCAGTCGAACAAACTCGTATTTGCTTTTGATGACAACCAGAATATAGGAACTCAAACCTTTCCATTTCTCTTGATATGAACTAACTTTTCGAGCAAATATCAGGTAAGTCCAATCTTGACTTTTTGTTGTCTTTTGTCTTCCCTTGAATTTTTAGTATTGTATTCATGATGTTGTCAAAATTTGTTTTTATATATGCATCACATCGAGGTAGTGCCGTAAAAGAAGATCCTTCCAGTACGGATACTCTCAAATATATTCTTCTTGTGCCAATTATAAGTGACCCCGTACCCATCATGCATATTTGCAGGAACATGCCAGTTTCCTTAACAAGGAACCATTCACAAAGCTCCATAGTGATCAATTTGCTGTTTGATTTGTTTCCCACTTTAATATGGAGGAGTGTCTCTGACAACTCTTTTGTACCTAAACAATGTCTTGTTTCTTTGGTATGGATGGGTAAGGGGACGAAATCGATGATGACAATCAAACCAACATGTCTTCCTACCATTCTTCAGTTGAAAAGCATATGTCATTCCAAGAAAATATGGACAAGATAACTTTCCATGTGTTGTACATCCAGATAGCATCCCGTAAGAAGGAAAATCACTTATAGTCTATAGCAGAACTTCTAGCATCCTAAAATTGTTTTCCAAGGAACAATCATACGTCCTAACCCCTGCGACCACAATTCCTTCAGCTCTTGTATCAATGATTGAAGAAAATCATCTAGCGCGTTTTGGATGGTTTGGACTAGGGACTAATATGGTCAATAATATAAATTCTTGTTCCATGCACATCTCCGGTGGCAGGTTGTATGGCGTAAGAATGACTGGCCACAAAGAATATTTTGTCCCAGACATTCCAAATGGACTAAATCCATTTGTGCATAATCCAAGATAGACATTCTGAATATTCGTAACAAAATCTGGGTGTACCGTGTTGAAATGTTTCCACGCTCTTTCATCAGACGGATGAGGGACCTCGCCATCCCCCTGGACATGTTCAGCATGCCATGTCATCGCCCCAACAGTCCTCTCAGATTGATATAATCTTTTCAATCTATATGTAATTGGTAGGTACCACATCCTTTGGTACGGTACCCTATTCCTCCCATGCTCTTGCGGTTTGAATCGTGGTTTCTTGCATAATTGACACTCTTCTAACTTCTCATCGTCCCTCCAGTATATCATGAATTTTTCGCTGCAAACATCTATCTTCTCCGAAGGCAACCCAAGACTATAAACCAATTTCTAAATCTCATAATAGATTCAGATGAAACATTCTCTTCTGGAAAATACTATTTAAACAATTCAGCTCATGCATCCATGCAATGTCAAGTAAATTAGGATTTGTTTTAATATTCATCACCGTAGCTACTAAAGACAATTTAGAGAGACCTTCTCTACAACCATGGCATATTGATTGATTTGCAGCAGCGAACATCTAATAAAACTTTTTTGCATCAAAGTTAGGTTCTTCAACATTTTCAATTTCATCAGCTATTTTTGTAGTGTTTTCAAGTAAAAATGCATCAGTAATCATGTCATAAACCCTATCATGATCTACCATCTGCTCCTCTTTGTGGTAACTATATTCATTATGCAAATGATATGGTTCTTGACTATTACCAGCATCTTGAAAATTACTATTACTGCTAGCTTCATTTCCACCATAGACCTCTCATCTTGAAACCAATATAGTTATGTAGTGTAAACCCTCTGTTTAGTAAATCTTTCCATACAATTTTACTAAGGGAAAATTTTGAATTCTTGCACTTCTTACAAGGATAGAACATTTAATCACTTTCCTGCGTGATCAGTGTACTTGCCCTTGGTACATTAATGTCTTTAGCCCCCTAAGAAATGCATATGTCACTCTACCTTTAGAATCGTTGTGCATATACATCCAACTCCGTAACTCGTAAATATTTTTACCATCCGATATATTTTTTTTAATTCTTTTTTTGTTTGTTTGTGTGGTTTGTTGTTATGAGAATGGACATATATATGGAAAATTTTTGAATCTGGTAGGTGAAGATATATCAATGAATTTACAAGGAAATATTTTACTTCTCTTGAACAAATCTCTCACGTCTACTCTACAACAAATTTACAAGGAATCCACTTTTGTAAAGTACACTACAAACACGTTTTCACCAAACATAGATGGCATATGATTCGTCGTAATGTCCTTGTAATATTACAAAAATTTACAATGTATTTTCTTGTTCGTCGTAAAGTCCTTGTAATATTACATGTCGATTACGATGAACCTATTTTGTCGTACCGTTACAAGGACATTATGACGAAAATTAATTTTCTCTTATATTCCTAGTACTAGCCTTGTAGATTTACAAAGAAGTAATTTTGTCGTAATTATTCGTTGTTAAAAGCACGTTTTCTTGTAGTGCAACTTTCGTAAATCAAATCAAAACAGTTTTACGAAACAAAGTTGCATAAAAATAACTTTTGGAAAGTTTTTAAGAAAAGACTTTCATAAAAAATTCAAAATATTTTTACGAAAAAAAACTTTTGTAAACTAACTTAGGAAATTTTTAAGGAAAAATAAGTTTTAAAGATTTTCAAAACAGCTTTGGAAACCAAATGAAACATACAAACCATCAGCGGGAAACAGAAGAGACGAGACAAAGCCAAGATAGGACAGCACCTTCCATGTCTCCTCTCTTTCTCACAGTATCTCTGCTACGGGCACGGAAGCTAGGTCGATGGGTTGGATGGTCGATTGATCGATCTTATCAATGAAGATGGAGATCGGATGGGAAGATGGTGAAGATGGCCGACTTGCTGTCCTTTTAAATCCAATCCAACCTGAAAACATATGGAGAAAAATGTGTTTTTGAATAATGAAAATAAGAACAAAACTAAATAGAGAAAAGGACGGAATGATTGATGGATAGATGTTTAATGATCGATGATGGATAGATGATGTTGGATAGATGATGATTCACTCTCTCAATCCGTGGGTGCTGATTTCTGTCAATCTGTGTCTTAATGCTCCTGAATCACACAAAGAACCTATGAACCATGATCTCAATAGAATTCTAATGCTTCTCAGAACTTAGAATCTAAGGAACACTCAAAGAACACTCTTTGAAAGAAAAGGCTTTGCATACTATTTTATTGATTGAATCTAAAATGTAAAAATGAGTTTTATCATATTAGGGATTGACCTTGGACAACCAAAAGTTCATACGAAAAGAAAGTAAACAAAACTAAACAAAAGGCTGCAATGGTACTGATCATGATCGAAATATAGCCGTTTGATGGATTTCTTGGACATAACTAACAAATTCTTTCATCCTTTACTCTGGACGGTTTTAAAGGATATGTGAGCTTTCTTGGGATCATTCTTGGTTCTTTATATGTGCTGATCACGTGCAGGAATGAATGGGAAAAGATCTGTTGGAGTTTAATGGCATGAGACTCCAAATAAGGCATGTGTGGCCATATGTGGATCCTCCTGATCCTATGGTTCTGTTCCATGGTAAGAAATCTTCTACTCCTAGTGGATGGTTGGATGTGTACTCTGGACGTCATTTATCATGTGGATAGAGTCCTGGTTGCCTGATCACAATTTGGAAATAGTTGGGCCAATTGATTGTTCAATCTTTCATAAACATCTCGGTTTGGTCCCTTTTGGGACATCGATTATATCTTGAGATTCATATGGTAATCTCTCTTGTTTTTGAGCTTCCTGGAAAGATAAAAGATCCATTTTGAACTCTATGACCGTTTCTGGTTCAGGCCGCTTCTTGGTTGGGCTGAAATTTCACTTCTAATAATGTACTTGCTGATAGACAGGATGGAAAACTTCTAATTTGGAAAAATCATATCTTCTTGATCAGTGAAGATTTTGATATGATTCTAATTATTCTTGGACTATTTTTGAGTGTAGAATCAATGAAAATTGGTTTCACGGCTGAATCCCTCATGGTTGTGAAGATATGCCTTTTCACTGCACATATTTTATGGTTGATCCTTCGATTGGGTTGAGTGATGTGTCTGGTTGACTGCTGGTCCATGTACGGGTTTCTTTTCCGACAACATCCCCTCCTCCTTCAAAATGTTTGACCTAAAAACTATAGAATCTGTATCAAGATAAGCAAGTTAGGGTGGTCATTCTTTTCGAAATTCTAGAACCTTACCTTTGTATTGTCTTTTTGGGATGGATTGAGCATCAGGTAGGTCTCCTTTGCGAAGCGAGGATAGAATCACTACTCCTCCCTTTTCAGTGTGGACGTGTTCCTATTGAACTGGGTTATGGTCGTGTCCATGTTCTCTTTGGTGGCACTGATGTTGATCACCATTGGCAATGATTCCTTCTTGTTCAACATTTTGTCTAGTAACAAGTTCTTCTCACTTGGACCTTCCTTTTGACAAATAGCCTTTGTTCCTGAAGTAATATTAAAACCTTCGGCATAAAAAAGTGAATTATATCTGTGTTTGAAAACTTATTAATTGGATAAGTAGTGAAGTTTAGATTTACCCAAATAGTTTTAGCTAGTTAGAGAATGATTTGCTCTTTGAAGCTTGTGTGCTCTTGGTGTTCCTTCCTTCTTCTTCAACGTTTTTGTAACGACCCGATTTCAATAAACCGGAATATAATTTGGTTTTCCATTAATTATTGGACCAAGCGAAACTAAATCGTGTTCTCTTAGTGGGTTAGTATTTAACCGTTCGTTTATATATTAATTATGGCTACCTCCTTCTTCTCGAAACCTACAGTCGTGTGTACCGTCAAGTGGAGACGCATCCATAGTCCCATCACCATCAGAGTTAGCACGTTTCTGAGAGACTAATTATGAGGTCCTTGTCCGCTGATCCTTCATCAACTCTCGTTATTGGATAGGTTTATACCAAGACACGGAGAAGACACGATCAAAATCAGAGCTGTGGCATTTAACACGAACCACCATTTACGATGCTCTGGAGCCATATAATCCACCGGAGATGGGCTGGGCAATGTTTGAGGAGAGCCACCTGTAACGACCAGCTCCCGAAATATTTTTATTTTTAAAAGATTAAGATCGAGGAGAGGTTGCTTGTAAGAGAGCAAAATATT
>CAJHQP010007052.1:0-34427 GCA_905132765.1 Moricandia arvensis | reverse complement strand
ATATTCTTACAACCAGACCTACGATTGAATCACCATAATATTACATTTGTAACTCTTTTTTTCCCAAATATTATCAAAGAAAAAAAAAACCCTAAGAACAACTCTCAATACTATTATTTGTTAATTATTATTATTAAATTAATATGTTTAGAAACTATTTAAATATTAAAAGAAAAAAAAAAATAAACATAGTCTATTTCACAACTGAAATGTTTAATTTTGTTTTATTAAAACCCATATGTAATCATATCAAGTAAAACTCACAAAAGTTCTAAACTATAAATATATTTATAGTTTTTGGTGTAAAACATAATAAACTGAAAACATTCAGTATACAAGCTGAACCAAAACAAAATGGGGAACTTTTATGTTTACCACATTGTTGATACCATTATTCATCTTCACTAAAATGACATTTTCACAAATATTTTTTTAAGAGGCAAAAAATTCTTAGATTAATTAGAATACTAAATTTCATATTCCAAAACTCTACCCCACCTCTCAACTCTAGACCCTAAGTCTTAGATTAATTAACCATAGGGTTATAAGTATATGTTTTCCTCTTAAAATGAGGGTAAAAGTGATTAAGGTAAACATGAAAGGTGATAATAGGAATGTGGTATTTTTGATAATTTCCAAAACAAAATAAATATGGTTTTAATATGCTAGCTATCTTTTTTTTATAAACCGGGAAGCGAAAAAACCGAACTAACATCTGGATTGAATACCCCTACCTCAAACAAACATCATCTAAATATTTCAAAATCAATAATTTATCTCTAAACCATGAACATGACTTTGCAACACAAAGGAAATATATAATTAGAATTAGAAAAGGATAAATATATGGTGAAACTACATACAATAATGGGTTTTTTCAAATATGACTCAAAATTTAGATTCAGCTCCAAAAGTAACCCACTTTTTTGTAACTTTTATTTGCCCTATTTACCTAGAAGTTCGAGTTATTCAGGAAAATGCCATTATTTGTTTTTATCTTTTTGAAAATGAGTGTTTTATTTTATCATCTTCATCTTCATCAAATACTTACAATATTGCCATTACCATCAATACATCAACCACCATGAACAACCAATTTGAGGCTCTTAATGCACCATAAAATAGATTTTATCTTCCTATCTCATTTCTTATGATCACAAATCACATCTCTTTCACTTTCTCTCCAAATTCATCCAGAAATATGATTTTGATTTCAAACTTTGTAACCTTCATAGAGACATAGAAGCTCATGATTCTTGGTCATTAACGGGTGGATTAGTTTCATGGTGAAGTTCTATGTGTTTAAAGAATGTAAGAAAATTATCTCACAAGTTCAATGTATGAAATCAACTTTTTTTCATAACTGCTTGCAAAAAAGACTTCTCTCTAGTCAATGCATAGGTTATTTCTTGCAATTGATTTTTTGTATGTTTTTAGCAGAAGACTTCCCTAGAAATGTTCTAACTTTTCTATGTTAAAAAACGAGAAGAGAAGTCTTTTCGGATAAACATGTTAGTTTTGCAATTGACCAATTTTTTTAAAAAAAATTGATGTTTTATAGATCTTCTAAGATAAAATTTACAAAGAAGTCTCCTAAGACAAAGTCAAATATCTCCATTACTTTGGTCAATTGTAAACTAACATGTTTATCATAGAAGACTTCTTTAGAAGTATCCTCTCAGAATTTTGAAGTTTTTTTTGAAAGTCAAAAGTAAACAAATTCTTTACAAAGTAAGACTTCTCAAGATATTTTTTGTAGAGAAGACGTCTTAAGAAGTCTTCCTTCGTAAATTTGCAATTGCAAAAATAACCTAAACGAAAGACTTCTTAGTAAGTCTTCTTAGAGAAGACTTCCTAGAAAGTATTCTAGACTTCAAGACCTTCTTGAATGATGTCCAAATCAGAGGGAGTAGTATGTGTTGTACTTTTTTCCTATCCATGGTTTCCATTTTTCCCAAATGGGTTTTTGGTTTTCCTGGAAAGGTTTTAATCAGGCAACGTGATAGCATACTACGAGCTCTATTAAGGTTATGACATCCAAGGGGGAGTGTTATGAAATCAATGGTGGATTGCCCTAACCAAACCGACCAGACCGACCAGACGGACCGACGGACCGACCAGTAAACCTATGGTCGATAGGTATGGCGTATTGGTTTAGTGTAAATGAAATCCTAAACCCACTTGGTTTAACTTTACTCTATGCAATCCTAGATAAGGATGATTTACTACTTGTTTTTATCCTTATTTTTGTTCATGCTTATCTATAAGCTTTGTAGTCGGTTTGTTCCCCATATATAAGGGAACCTCTTGATCGATAAAGTATACACACGATTTACATCTTATACACACACATTATTCTCAACAGAAAGACTATTGTACGAAACTTATCACGATAAAGTATTTTGAGTCAGCAAAGTTATAAAAGTGTTGTGTTATTATTTAAATTACATATTTATTTTTAGGCAATTATCTTAAATAGTCTTTTTAAGTTTTTGTTATCAAAAAAACATCAAAATATAAAATGACTGGAATAGCTCTTTTTCTAATGAATTTCTGATATATATATTAATTTTAAACCAACTAACAAAATTTCACCCTATAACTCAAAATTGTAAGTGTAGATTAGTTAATTTTAGGGATATAATGTCTATATATACCTTTTAATATAATCTATTTTGGTCAGTTTTCTATTTGTATAATGTTTTTGCGACAAAAAATTTAAAATTATTCTAAAGTATTTTTCTTTAATTTTTAAATTAAATATTTATTTATAAGAGAAAAAAACTAATTCTGAATCGAACTAGTAATAGAGTTATCTGTGAGCCTGTTTTTTCTTTCCATCAATGAATTTCATTATATGAAAAACCAGCGGTTACAAAGAGATCAAACTAAATCATCGAGCAACAGTAAGCCCCTAGAATAAAAAAGCTAGCGGAATAGAAAAACATTACATAGAAACTACAACCGGCAAACGGAATACTAAAACAACGCTTTCAACCTTAGAACTTAACAATATCAAACAGTTCAGAGCTAAAATGCTTTGCTAATGGCAAAGAAAATCGAGAAGAGAAGGAGACGAAGACAAGCAAGCATCTACAAAATATCATATTGAGAAACACCAAAGGTGTAACCCTTATTACTGCTCCAAGCCATGTAGGACCATGATTTCCGATATGGCAAACTGAATAATTTGTTTATATAAGGATAAAAACTGAAATAAAATATACAATATTTGGTATCAAAATATGATGAACAATACGGTTTTGTGTGGAGGCGAGACACTATTTCCTTAATTCTTTAATTGCCCGTAGTGTGACGGTGTTTACGCAATCCGAATCCCAAGATACAACCATACTTCGACTATTCCGCATCACTCAAAATAGAAGCTAACGAACCTATTTTGTGTTGTACTCTCAGACACAAAAGTAAAAAAAAAACTAACATAATTATTCTAAATATGAGAATTGTTTCTTTTCTTTGTTCTTGGATGTGTACTTTTCTATAATGCTAACAAGTTTTTTATAGAAAAATAATGAGTACAAGTTACATTTCAACATATAAATGAAACTTCCATAAGACACTAATGAAGAGTTTAATTCTTGTCAACTATTTTGTGAATTTATTTCACATTTTGATAAAGAAATTAAAGATTAAAAGTTATATTGTTTGACCAAATCAAACAAATAATATACTTTAAAATGAATTTATTTTTTATATTTTATCAATATAAAAGATCAACATATATTTAGTTTATAACATTATGTTAATGAACATGTAGTCCAACTAACAAATATAAACCCAAATCCAATCAAATATCCAATGTGTGTATTTGCTACTTTGTACAAATTTCTTAAATCACACACGTTGGACCTCCATTTCTCATTCAAATAAAACTCATTTTTGACATATGAATACACTATTCATAATGCTCAAAAATAGTTCCAACAAACCACAGTAACCCACAACAAAGACACGAGCACGGAAA
Source organism: Moricandia arvensis (assembly GCA_905132765.1). Classification (NCBI taxonomy): domain Eukaryota; kingdom Viridiplantae; phylum Streptophyta; class Magnoliopsida; order Brassicales; family Brassicaceae; genus Moricandia; species Moricandia arvensis. The sequence goes on along the minus strand of CAJHQP010007052.1, from coordinate 30,442 downwards.
ATTTGTACATCGAAGGAAGACGCAGAGAAGAACTGGTTGAACTAACGACTTTCGACGGCTGTATGATAAGAGAGACAAAGTTCCATATCCTTTGAACTTGCTGAAAGTTCTTTCTACACAAATAGAGGAAAGCATTTGACATCGAAATAATCGCACCGGTCGCAAAGAATCAAGGATAGCCATCTTCCTGACGTCGAAAACTTCACCACCACAACAACAATAGACACACAAGATGATCCCACACAGAGCAAATAAAAAACAGCACTGACTCAAATCCGAGAAATAGAACCAAGGCCAAAGAAGCCAACATAAAAACAACAACAAAGCAGATCTGTGAACTAGGAGAGGACATGCACCAAACATTTGAGACCAAACAACCACTTAGAAATCATCAATCTAGATCTAGATATGAGATTGAAAGAACAAGGTTGTAACAAAAGGATATACAATCAAGAGAAAGAACAAAGAGAAATAATCACGACCCGACCGGCACCGTGGCTGTGAAAGCCCACCGACACCGGTCAGAACAAACACCAAAGTCGAAGGTCAAGGTATAAAGATCTTGAAAAATCTCAAAAAATATAAAGTTGGAAACAGGGTAAATCTAACAAAACTCAAAACTATAGTTGAAATGTTTTGTGTGCTGTATGTTATTTCCAAATCCAATGCTGGAATGTCATCAACAAATATTCATCCCCAGTTGTGTACCACGTGTTGAGTTGAAAAGCAGAGGTTTCTTAAAGAGAAATTATCAACGCAATCTCTTTGGGTCCGGTCCGAGAAAGAAGAAACCAGATGGGTGGGTTAAGAACTTAAAACTCGGACCCGTGTTTCCTGCAATAAAAGGACTTTGTAATTTTCGTGAGAACATTCGATGTTGTGATTTCAACGAAAACAGTGATTACCTATTTTGGTGAGAAAACACGATATCGTGGTTTTAAAGGGAAAAAAGTGTTTTGTGGTTTTGACGGGAACTCATGCTTTTACAGTTTGACGAGAAAACATGATATTTCAGTTTAAGCGGGAAAAAGAAAGTTTATGGTCTTGGTGGAAAAACTCGGTGTTGCGATTTTGGTAGGAAAGCTAATTTTGTAGATTTGGCGGGAAGATGCAATTTTGCGGTTGAGACAACAAAATTCAATTTTACGATTTTGGTTGGAAAACTTAATTTTGCAGATTTGGTGGGAAGATGCAATTTTGAGGTTGTGGTAGGAAAAAACAATCTTGCGATTTTTGTGGAAAACTTGATTTTACGATTTTGGTGGAAAACTAAATTTTACAGTTTTGAAGGAAAAAATACAATTTTGCGATTTTGTGATTTTCTAGTATGAAAACGTGATTTTATGGTTTTAGTGTGAAAATCAAAATTTTCGATTATGACGTAGGAAATGCGATTTTGTGGTTTTAGCAAAAAACTTGATTTTTTATTTTGGCAAAAAAAACTGTTTTTGTAATTTTTAATCACAAAATATATATAATGAATATATGCTTCCAACACGTATCCGTTTACTAATTTTTATAAAAAAAATCTAGCTTCTGCACTTCTATACAATTCCACTTCCAGGTATCCGATTTCCATATAACATAGTTCGAAACATAAGGGAAATAGATAAATAGAACTAGAAAAGGATAAAATGGTGAAAAGAAAAATATAATAATACAAGAAACAAAAATTAAATTTACGTTGGAGACGTCATTGTATCCTCTTTCACGTACCAAAAAGGAAAGAAAGTATCAAAACTAAACCTATTAAGTTATCCAAATCTTCAACAATTTCCTTTTAATTTACATCCAATTTCCATTTTTATTTAATTTTTCCTTATTTTGGAACCCTCCGCATCTATATAAACACATGTATATGGAACAATTTTCTTTCACCAAAAAAACTCATTACTTCTCCATAAATATCTATCAAACTTGTTTCTCTCTATACAAAAAGTCAAGAACCAAACAACGATCAATCATGGCTTTGATCAATAGCAAATCTTTCTTCACTTCTCTACTGATTCTTGTGGCACTTTTTGGAGTTGGAGTCGAAGGAACGGTTCACAAAGTCGGCGACTCGAGCGGATGGACCATGATGGGTGTGGATTACCAAGCTTGGGCATCTTCAAGAACTTTTCAAGTTGGAGACACTTTGGTTTTCGAATACAACAACGAGTTCCACGACGTCACTGAAGTCACTCCCCATGACTTCGAGCTATGTGATCCGTCTAATCCACTAGCGAGATACCAAACCGGATCTGACACGGTAACGCTAACCAAACCTGGACTCCAACACTTCATATGCGGAGTTCCTGGTCACTGCGACATAGGACAAAAGCTGGACATCCTCGTCTTCCCGGCCTCCTTGGGTCCAGTGGCTGCTCCTGTTCCGGGACCAGTCAGAACACCAAGCTCTTCTATGTCTCCTTCACCTTCTCCCTTGGCTGATTCACCAACGTATGCTCCACAGTTTCAGATGGGACCATCAACTCTTTGAAGCGCTGTCTCCGTTTCAGCTTGTTGGCTTTAATTAGTCTTTTGTTATTGCCATCTTGTTGACACCTTTTATTGTTGTGTTTTTTCATCATTGTAATACTTAGGTCTCGCTTCCTTGTAATTCCTTTTCTTCCAACCGATTTGTTAATACAATTTATTTTAAAAGTACCAGACCTACGATTGAATCACCATAATATTACATTTGTAACTCTTTTTTTTCCCAAATATTATCAAAGAAAAAGAAACCCTAAGAACAACTCTCAATACTATTATTTGTTAATTATTATTATTAAATTAATATGTTTAGAAACTATTTTAAATATTAAAAGAAAAAAATAAACATAGTCTATTTCACAACTGAAATGTTTAATTTTGTTTTATTAAAACCCATATGTAATCATATCAAGTAAAACTCACAAAAGTTCTAAACTATAAATATATTTATAGTTTTTGGTGTAAAACATAATAAACTGAAAACATTCAGTATACAAGCTGAACCAAAACAAAATGGGGAACTTTTATGTTTACCACATTGTTGACCATTATTCATCTTCACTAAAATGACATTTTCACAAATATTTTTTTAAGAGGCAAAAAATTCTTAGATTAATTAGAATACTAAATTTCATATTCCAAAACTCTACCCCACCTCTCAACTCTAGACCCTAAGTCTTAGATTAATTAACCATAGGGTTATAAGTGTCATGTGGTGATTGCATGATCAATAAACAAGACTTCTGAGCCCTAAAATATTAGCACACTATCAGTCGCATGAGATGGAGCCTATGGCCGAGAGAGCGGGTATGGAAGGCCCATTATTTGTGGGAGTGTTACACGTGATATTAGAGCTGGTTAGCCATCTCGGTTTTGACCCGAGAGGCGTCTTGAGATTTGTTGTGGTGTGCAACGAGGATGTTGTGCTTTGTGAGTGGAGGTAAATTGTAATATCACAATTTCTGATACATGAGAAAATGCTTAAAAATTTAGCTGCCTATGTCACCAAGGTTCACTTACCTTTTCGATTACACATTCAGAAAAAAAAACTATAGAGTTAAGCGTGCAGAGTTGGAGTAGTGAAAAAATGGATGACCTATTGGAAGTGATTCGCAATATGATGTGAATATGGTGAAAGCACATGAAAATGTCATGTGGTGATTGCAAAATTAGTAAATAACTTTCGAACCTCAAAAAAAAAAATCATGCCCATTACACAGAATTGAACCCACGAACGGATCGAGAAAACAAATGTACAAGAGTATAAGAGAGCCATTAATTGTGGACGGTTGAGACGTTACAATAACGTACTCAAATCTCTAATCTTTCACCTATGAAAACCTCTTAATCGAGTGAGAAATCAAAACCGGTTTTCATACCTTGTACGTTGCTTTGAGGTTATTAACATCCATCTCTCTCTATTTTCATGCCCTTTTTTTTTCAATTCTTGATTGATTTCAAAAGAGTTTTAACCTTTTTAGGGTTTGTCTTCTTAGTAGTTCAAAAAAGAATTTACCTTCTCTTTTTTTTACCACTGTTGTAAAACTTAGGGAAAGAGAAGGGAATTCGTGTATTGCTTTGTATTGTGTTATTCATAAAGTACAAGGGGTTTCTTTTATATAGAGATTACAATAGACCGTCATATAGGTAAATGGAAAGAGTACAAATTAAATCTTATTGCAACTAGGAAAAATAAAATATCCAAAACCAATATGGAAAATGTTTTCTTAGCCGCCTAACCCTAAACATATATGGTCTAAGTTTAGTAAACCTTTATGCAGTAGGTTTATGGTCGGTCCGATTATGGGTCATCCACAATCTGGTTCATAACACTCCCCTTTGGATGCCATAACCGTATAGATCTTGTAATATGCTTAATGTTGTCTCATTAAAACCTTTACTCGAAAAACCCAATTGGGACAAAACCATGGCGAAGGAAAAAGAGTACAACACACATTACTCCTCCTGATTTGGACCTCACTGAAGGTCCTTAAACCTACACATTCCAATCTGATGTATTGACTTCTTGAATGTTGATGTTGGAGTGACTTGAACGAACTAGTACCATTCGGACCTCTCTAGCCTTTTGTAATTTGCACATGATGGTTGGCCCTTATACGCCCACGAACATCCCTAGGTCCAGACCGATGTGTTTCTTTGTCGTCGACCATCTTATACTCTGATCGGATGTGATTGGTCATCCCCTTGACCATCCCATACTCTCAACCAAACACACACACGAATTTTGGTTGATGTTGCTACGATGGTTTGTTTCATGGATTGCCAATATATTACATATTTTGTCTAAGATCTAATAGATAATTTGCATCAACAAAACCAATTATCCCCTCTTTTGGCTAGTCAGTATAAAATAAAATTAAGTTGTCAAAATTCTTTTATGAAAATACATGGACTGATTGGGTCATTCTTATATTCCTCTTTTCAAAGTATTTACTTAGCCCATTGTACCACATGTGGCCGCTTTGTTTTAGTCCATAAATAGATTTTTTCAACTTTATACAATGATGTTCTTTGAGAACCTTTTCTTATCTTTGAACTCAATACCTTCTGGTACTTTCATATATATCTCATTATCCAGTGGACCATATAAATATGCAGTTACTACATCCATTAGCTGCAAATCGAATTTCTCTCTAATGCCAGACTTATTAAAAATCGAAATGTAGTAGCATCCACCACAGGGGAGTATGTCTCCTCATAATCTATTCTTGGTTTCTTGTGAGAATACTTGTACAATAATATGGGCTTTATATCTCATGATTTCTTTCCCTCACAAAGACTCATTTATATCCACTAGTTAAACATCATAAGGTGTCCTTATTTATTGGATCAAATACATTTATCTTCCTTAAAGAGTTTACCTCTACGCCTATAGCTTATTTTCATTTAAGAAAATTTGATCTACGAGTGCACTCTATTATTGACTCGGGTTCATGATCCTCGTTTATATTCATAGGTTCAAGTGCTACTTTGTATGCAAATAAATTATCTATATCGACATCTTTTTATGTTCTAATGTATTGCAGACATGATATAATTGATTACAAACTCATTATTATCGGGACCATTAGTACCATGAAGCTTGGCTTCCCAAGACTCAGTGTTTGGTACCTTAGAGTCGGCCAGCCTTATGTCCATGTATGTGGTTTCCTCGATCTCAGATTTGTTTTCATTCTCTGTATCTTTCTTTTGTTTCCGAGGATTCTTATCTTTGGAACCTATTGGTCTACCACATTTGAAACGTTTTCTAAACTCTTGTAGCAACTTGATTATGTCCCTCTTGGACTTCAATACGTATTGGTGCATTACAAGCTGGTATATGACTTAGTCACTTTCTTTGGATCAGCAAATGAGTCTGGAAATCGATTAACTAGCTTTTGTAAATGTATAATCTTTTGGACGTCTAAATCACATTCTTTAGTCTGGGGATCTTGCCAAGACAATGATGGTTGATTCCATTCTATTTCTTTTACCAGCTTATTATTGTCTCCCTCTTATGTTGGATAGTCGGATTTATGACAATCCGTGTACCTATCCTTAAATAGATCACCCATGGTCGGCTCTAGGTACTTAATAACCGTGGGAGATTCATATCCAACATATACCCCATCCTCATTTAAGGTCCCATCTTAGTTCTCTGTGGTGGAACAATTGGCACATCCAAATTTCTTTAGTTGGGATATGTCTGGCTCATGACCCGTGATTTAATTAAGATGGGGAGTATTTGTACTCACTAGATGGCCTGATGTGTATCAACTCTGCTGCATGTAAAACTACATGTCCCCAAGCTTAGAATGGGAGTTTTGACCTCATGAGTAATGGTCTAGTAATGCGTTTAATAGAAGATTTGGCCAAGCCGTTTTATGTATGGATATACGCCACACTTATGTTTCACACTTGCCCCCATGTACATACTATAATCATCAAACGCTTGGGACCTGGATTCGCCAGCATATTTTAGACATATAGTCTTTAAAGGAAAATCTGAAAATGAGCTCTTAGCCGTTTTACTGGTTATGGCCTAATGAGTTTCCCTTGTGTATATGCTACACATGTGAGATTCTTCGGGATAACTCTTCATTCTTTCACTGTGTGCTCTTTTGTATTACTTATCAATTTACGCATCATGTTTGGACCGGGATGGCCAAGCCAGTCATTCCATAAAGTGAAATTCTCAGTAAACCTCGTGTTCACTTCGGCATCTAGCCTCTATCATACTGATCTTAGCATAGTAAGGACCAGTAGACAATGCAGGTATAGTCTCGACCACTTTCTTATTGCCTTGGGCGTATTTCTATGTCTGAAGGAACTCTTTGTTTCCTTCGCTCATTGTTTCTATATGGAACCAATCATTCTTATATCTTAGTAACTCAATGGGCTTCTCTGGGTGAATATAAAGCATCAGATATCTCTAGATGTGTGTCCTTTAGGTAATAATATACATGCATGGCCGTGACCCTAAATTAGGCTGGCTATACCCAGAATTTGTGTTTATATTGACGTTTCATCTTATTAAGTAAAATCAGACAAGGCAATAAAGTAAACTCAAAAAAATCATTAAGACAAAGAAAAACATAAAGCAAATCAAAGCACAAAACAGTATGTCGAAATCAACTATTCTTTTAGACAATCTCATGTTTCATAATCCATAAGATCATCTTGATCATGGTCAAAGTCACCATCGCCACCTTGGACCAAATGGGCTTCAGGATTCTTTCCTTTCATACTCTCTAGGTAGAGGTCAACTAGATGTCTTGGAGTCCTACAGTTCTTAGCCCAATGATTTCCCATTCCACATCTATGGCACACTGATTGGTCGAGTGTTATGGCTTAAAGGATGTACAACAGCCACCTCGCCCTAGATCATGGCCAAAACTGGGTCCATAATCACGGTTATATTGGTTCCCTCGGCCACGGTTTGAGTTGTTACCTCGACCGTATGAGTTGTAGTGGCCTCGGCCACAACCATTCCATCCACCACGGCTATGGTCGTGTGGTCTGTTTTGGACATGGTTACTTTTTTTGTTTCTTTCTTTTCTTTTGTGGCCTTATTGGCTTCTGGTAATGGGGTTGATCCAGGAGGTCTCATTTCATTGTTTCTCATCAATAGCTCATTTTTTTGCTCGGCCAGAAATAGGCATGAGATTATATATGCATAAGTCTTAAAGCCTTTTTCTCTATATTGTTGTTGTAGCAATACATTACTTGTGTAGAAGGTGGAAAATGTCTTTTCCAATATATAATTATCTGTTATAACCTCACCACACAGTTTCATTAAAGAAACAATCTTAAATAGGGCTGAGTTATACTCGTCCACGGACTTATAGTCCTGGATTCTCATATTCCTCCAATCAAATAGAGCTTTGGTAATAACACCGTTCTTTGGTGATCATATCTCATCTTTAACTCGTTCCAAAGGTCTAGAGGATTCTCAATAGTAAGATACTGATCTTTGAGACTCTCAGCAAGATGATGGCGAATAATTAATATTGTCATGTATCTATCTTTCTCACTGGCATTATTGCCTTCTGTGATACATTCACCAAGTTCTTTTGGCTTTAGGATAATCTTAGTATCCAATGCCCACTAGAGAGATTTAGGGCACCAAAATCCAAGTTGTTGATTGATTTTCGACATCTGAAATCATATGTTCTTATACTTTAGGTCTAGGGTTTATACGACCATGTAATCAAGTCATTCGACCAAAGCAATCTTAACAAGTGATTTCTATATGTTCATGCAAGCCTACCAAACGTGATCTATATGTACATATAACCTCAATCAAAGAAACTATCAATCGGATCATCATTTTCTAGGTGGTCGAATGTTAAAGCAAGGTGGTCAATTTCAATCCTAAAACTTTCAATCAATAAATCGACCAAGTTAGGGTTTTAGAGTTTCATGATTTCATGCAATTAGGGTGTGTTCATAAAATAGAACAATTAATCAATTTCAAGCATGAATATATCAATCCTAGCACACTTATTCTATTATGGTTTTATCATTAAGGTTAGGTCAAAAAACGGATCAATCAAAACTAATCAACCTAGCATTCGATTAGGTTTAGAGTATAAATCAAAACAATCAATTTAATCAACCTAGCAATTGGATCATAACCTCAAAACAATCGGATCAATCAACAAGAATCAAACATGTTTTTAGTATTAGGGTTTTAAAGTTTTAGCAATCGATTAGGGTTAGATCAAAACATTCAATCTTAGCAAACAACCTCAATTCTCAAAACAATCAATCGAATCAATCAAGTAATTCAAGGTTTAGGGTTTTAGATTTGAACATTAGTATTCGATTTAGGTTTTGAGATTTAGGGTTTTCGGGTTACCTTAACCTCCGATGGGTTGAATGGACCACCAAAAGAGAAGATCGTATGAAGCTTGTTGATATCGAGTTGATCATGGATCCGGATCGTCTTGGTTGTTGATTGTTGATTAAGGATCAAAGGTATGAAGGTTGATGAAGGTTTTTGATCGATGGGGATTTAGGGTTTTTAGTCGAAGCTTTAGCTTAGGGTTTTAAGGAGCAATTCGTGCTGATAACGTGTTGTAAAACTTAGAGAAAGAGAAGGGAATTTGTGTATTGCTTTGTATTGTGTTATTCATAAAGTACAAGGGATTTCCTTTATATAGGGATTACAATAGACTGTCATATAGGTAAAAGAGTACAAATTCCATTGCAACTAGGAAAAAGAAAATATTCAAAACCAATATGGAAAACGTTTCCCGAGCCGCCAAACCCTAAACCTATATGGTCTACGTTTAGTAAACCTCTATGCAGTAGGTTTATGGTCGGTCCAATTATTGAGCATCCACAGTCTGGTTCATAACAACCACATGTTTATCTTCTTCTTTTTGGGGTGTAAGTGTTTATCTTTTTCTTTTTGAAGTTGTGAAGTTCACTAAAATATGCTTAGTGCCCGATCATGAGATTTTGAAACCCGAATCAAAACAAAAATAAATGATTATTTTTAAAATATTTCTTTTATTTTTTTTAACAAGACTAGTTTAACTTATTTATTTTCTTCAAAGAAAAATCAAATTATTGATTTTAATGATGTGATAGTATATAGTTTTAGTTGTACTATTAAATTTATTCATAGTTGTCTCGTAATAACAAAAATTAATTTATTTTGGCTTAATGTCAGTGTTCTCCATTCTCTTGATTATTTTCTATTTAGTTCTTCATTCTTCTTGAAATAAGAAATCATAGTATAGTTGTCTCCTTTTGGCTTAATGTCAAAATAAATTCTCATAAAGAAAAACTTAACAATTTACTAAAAATGAAACATATCACTAATTATAACTTACTATAGTATAACCGGAGATAATAAGAAAACTAGCCACTCATATAACATCTCATACTTTTTTCTCCTTCATACACTTTTCTTTCTCGCTCTTCCTTGAACCACAAGCAACCCAACAATCTCGTTTCATATATCTCCCTCATTCTTCCCTCTTCTCTCTCTTCCCCACAAAAGCAGAGATGGAGAAAAGAAAGGAACCAAATATACCCCATGACTCTTAAGTCTTAGATTCTAATTCTTCCAGATCCTTCATGGCTCTTCTCTTGACCGTTACCCTCTTCCTAACCGGCCTAGCTTCATCAAGTGGAGGCCCAACCTCTGCTTTTAAACCAGCAGATAACATTCTCATCGACTGTGGGGCCAAGTCATCGGCCAAAACGCCTGAAGGTAGAGTCTTCAAGAGTGACTCAGAGACGGTTCAATATATAGAAGCCAAAGATGATATTCAGATCTCTGCCCCACCTTCAGATAAACTCCTTTCTCCTCTTTACCTAACTGCAAGAATCTTCCGACAAGAAGCCACTTACAAGTTCCATATGACTCAACCTGGTTGGCATTGGGTTCGTCTCCATTTCTTTGCCTTCCCCAATGACAAGTTTGATCTCCAACAAGCAACGTTCTCTGTCTTAACCGAGAAATACGTCTTGCTCCATAACTTCAAAATGAGTAACAACAACAATGATAGCCAAGCTGTTGTTCAGAAGGAGTACCTCGTCAACATAACAGATGCTCAGTTCTCTCTCAAGTTCAAACCTATGAAAGACTCTGCAGCTTTCATCAACGCTATAGAAGTGGTGTCAGCTCCAGACGAGCTTATCTCTGATGCAGGGACTTCTCTTTTCCCAGTCAACGGCTTTTCTGGTCTGTCTGGTTACGCCTACCAGCCGGTTTACAGGGTCAACGTGGGTGGCCCCTTGATCACGCCACAGAACGACACACTAGGAAGAACATGGACACCTGATAAAGAATACTTAAAAGATGAGAATCTTGCTAAGGATGTCAAAACAACCTCTTCTGCCGCCATCAAGTATCCTCCAGGGGTTACACCGCTCATTGCACCGCAGACGGTTTACGCAACAGCCGCAGAGATGGCTGATTCTCACACCATAGATCTTAACTTCAACGTCACGTGGAACTTCCCATCAAACCCATCATTTCATTACCTTATTCGTCTTCATTTCTGTGACATTGTTAGTAAGTCGCTCGATGACCTCTACTTCAACGTTTACATTAACGGCAAGACTGCCATCTCTGGACTTGATTTGTCCACTTTAGCCGGGGGTCTTTCTTCTCCTTACTACAAAGACATTGTGGTGAACTCCACCCTTATGAAACCCGAGCTTCAGGTCCAGATAGGTCCCTTGGGAGAAGACACAGGGACCAAGAACGCTATCTTGAATGGAGTTGAGGTTATGAAGATGAGCAACTCCGTGGACAGTCTTGATGGAGAGTTTGGAGTTGATGGTAGAACAACGGGTGCAGCAGGGAGACACGGGATGGTTGCAACCGCGGGTTTTATGATGATGTTTGGTGCTTTCGTAGGCCTTGGAGCGATGGTTTACAAATGGAAGAAGAGGCCACAAGATTGGCAGAAGAGGAACAGTTTCTCTTCTTGGTTGCTACCGATACACTCTGGTGACACTAGTTTCATGACAAGCAAAGGTGGCTCTCAGTTTTACAACTCCACGCTTGGTGGTCTCGGACGCAGTTTCTCCTTCTCAGAGCTTCAAGAAGTCACAAAGAACTTTGATGCATCAGAGATAATCGGTGTGGGTGGATTTGGAAACGTTTACATTGGAACCATAGACGATGGAACTCAAGTGGCTATCAAAAGAGGCAATCCACAGTCAGAGCAAGGGATCACAGAGTTTCACACAGAGATACAAATGCTGTCTAAGCTCAGGCATAGACACTTAGTCTCCTTGATTGGATACTGCGACGAGAACTCTGAGATGATTCTTGTCTATGAGTACATGTCCAATGGTCCTTTCAGAGACCATCTCTATGGTAAAGAAGACCTCTCTCCTTTGACATGGAAACAAAGACTCGAGATATGCATTGGAGCTGCTCGTGGGCTTCACTATTTACACACTGGAACAGCTCAGGGTATTATCCATCGTGACGTCAAATCAACAAACATTCTCCTTGATGAAGCTTTTGTTGCTAAAGTCGCTGATTTTGGTCTCTCCAAAGACGTTGGTTTCGGACAAAACTATGTCAGTACAGCCGTGAAAGGTAGTTTCGGGTATTTAGACCCGGAATACTTCAGGAGACAACAGCTTACAGACAAGTCCGATGTTTATTCCTTTGGCGTTGTTCTTCTAGAAGCTTTATGTGCAAGACCAGCCATTAATCCTCAGCTTCCGAGGGAACAGGTCAACTTAGCAGAATGGGCTATGCAGTGGAAACAGAAAGGGTTGCTGGAAAAGATCATTGATCCTCATCTGGTTGGCACTGTGAATCCTGAATCTATGAAGAAGTTTGCAGAAGCTGCAGAGAAGTGTTTTGCAGAATATGGTGTTGATAGACCATCAATGGGAGATGTATTGTGGAACTTAGAATATGCTCTTCAACTTCAAGAAGCCTTTAAAACTGAGGCTGAGGAGGTTGAAACCGTGAATCCCGTGGCTGCTCCACCTGTTTCAGCTGCCACAACAGTCACCCCCGCTGCAACAAGTGAGCCTCCGGCTTCTCAGACTGGAGAGAAGGATGGCTCGGCCGTGGACCCACACTCTGGAACCGCCATGTTTACTCAGATTGCTAACCTCAATGGAAGATAAAGCTGATGAACAAGACTAGTAACATAATGTGTTTTTTTTTTGTTTAACATTTTGATGCTTTTTTGTCAGCTTTGGTTTTTGGGTGAATAATGCATGTATAAGTAAATAGTCATATGCATTTAGCTACTCACCCTCCCATGTTGTAGCTTGTTGATACTTAGGTTACACAATAAGAAATTTATCAACTGTCTGTGAAGTAAACTCCAGCTCTTACTGCCCTGAGATTACCTGTGTAGGACCACAAATCATTACGTGAATTGAAATAGTAGTTGATACTTCTTCTAAATGAAAAGTAGATCATTTTGGTGACAAGGATTAGGATACAAAGGGAGCTTCCACAGTTAGTAACACAGAACAAAAGTGAAAATATTACAGAATCTGTGACTCTTTGAGTTGGTGAGCTCCTCTTCCAAAGGATCCTGTCCTAAACAAAATATTTAACAATCCGAGTAGTTTCTTCCCCAAGAAAGAATCCCTAGTTCATACTTGTAATTCTCGTGACACAACCTCAGAAAGTTAGAAAGAAAGAAATATATATATAAAAAGAGCAAGGATTCAGAGATCAGAGCTTTAAAAAGTCTATGTAACTCTTTTCTTCTTCTTGCTCACTGTCATGGGATTTTCAATCTCCAAGAGATCATCTTCACTCTCGACGTTCTCTGTTTCTCTCTTGTGATTCTCAGGCTGTGTCTCGGAAAGTCTTCTCTTCTTAGAAGCAATCTCTGGTCCCGAGGAACTCTCTGTGACATCAACAGCGCTCTCATTGTTTGATGTTGATGCGCTCTCACCGTTGGTAGCTGGAGATTGTGTCCATCCAGAGAGAACCATTCCTTCAGGTTCTTTTTCCTCGTCAAATTCTTCCCTGTGACATAACATAATAAGCAGAGGATGTCTAAATCGTCTGACATGGAATGATAGGAGGACTATTCTAAAGCTTTAAGTACATTTTTGAGGAATACTAGGATGATGTCTGATAAATACCCATCTCAAAAGAAGAGCTTTCATGATTTGATTTCCCGAAAGCAAAATGATATTGAAACAGGATTTCAAATGTAAAAAAAAAAAAACCTCTGCTTGACATTAATCTTGCAAGATAGCTCTTGTTGAAGATCTTCCACAGTGAGGATGCTTCCATTGATAACGGGAGAAGGAAGTTCTGATAAAGACTGAAAAAACACTTAACATGTAAGAAACTGTAAAATCCCAGCCTCTGTGTGAAGAGCAAATTGAAGAACAACCGAGACCGAACCTTCTCAAGATTAGCATTGTAGTTTGCAACCATAATATCATCAAGATCATCACCAACTTCGTAAAGAAGTGATGCCCCGTGCATAATCATTGGTAGGTTCATTCCAAGCTTGGCTTTGACAATCTTATCAACTAGATCCCTTAGTTTTGATTTCTGAGTATTGATCTCAAGTACTAAAGGGGTCTGTCAATATGAAAAAAGAAAAACCTGATGATTGGTAATGCAAGACAAAATACAATAACGAATGCAAAACAAAAGTAATGTTCATACCTTGGAACAGACATAGCAAGAAGGATTAGGTTCAAATGGCTCCACTGGCATAAGAAGCATCTTTCTGCTTGGGTGTTCTAAGCAATATGTCATTCTACAGAGAGAAATTGAGAATAAAACTACGATACTAAGAATTCTGAAGCTAATGGAATACCGGGAAACAAGATATCAAAGTAACAAACCTGTACTTGTCCGCATCCTTTTTCAACACTTTGATTGCTTCAATAACAATCAAACCAGCAACAATGGCGTTAGTCGTAGCAACGGCATGAACAATGTTCCCAGCGATACCTTTGGCTTCAAAAAGACTGTGCAAAGGAATTCCAAAAGACTCAGCACGGATATTTGCAGCAGCAGTAACAAATTCTACAGCTAGCTGGTCATCTTTGTCAAAAGTAAGGTGTCCTATTTCCTGTAGCAGCATATATACAAAACCAAGAATTAATCAGTACATAGAAAGCTTATGTATATGTAGACGTGGAGAGTTTACAGAGAGAATACACAGACCTTCTTTCTCTTTGCGAAGAATAACTTCAATGCTTCTATGAACACTAGAGAATTCTGTGTTAGACCCCACAATTCCTGTGGATTCTTCAGGCCAAGCAACGGCATGGCAGAGACAATAGAATCACCATCAGTAGCAGAACAATTCTGAGTGCTTCCATTTTTTTTAGTCAGACTTTCCGGCAAGACTTCCTTACTGTATATAGGCCTTGGTCGTCTACGATTTTTCCATGTCTCCTCATTCGCCAAAGCCGCTTCAATGTTATAACCAAACACATGATCATATATCTTTCTACCATACTGTTCAATATCTTCATCTTCCGCACGCTCGAAAACATCTTCTCTTTCTTTGGATGAGCTAGCCGCCTTGTTGGCATGCACATTCAGATCATTATCCTGATTCTTGTCGCCAAACAATTTCGCAAAGAGCAGGTCTTTCGCCCACACGATACAGTGCACAAACTGTAGGATCAATCCAAAATTCATTGTCACATCAAAATCAAGCACTACGACTTAGGATAAAAGACTTTCCAGAACCCTGATATAAAATGATGTCCCCAAAAGTTAAGGCGGATGTCAATACCTTAGTTGGAGTGCTAGTTATTGTACAGACAGGATATGTCTTTGGAGTAGGTTTGGTTTGGCACTCATAGCATTCTGTCTTTCCCTTTACGTGAACAGTTACCTGATTCAAACACAGAGATAAGTATTACAAAGTCAGATAGAGAGAAATGCTATCAGTTACGACCATTATAGCCTACCATTAGAATGCTTCTAACTTACAGACTTTTCTTAGAGAAAAAAGAAGTGCAAGACCAGAGAATCACCTGTCCTAGGAAGCCTGTTGTCCCGCTTTCGACAAGAGGAACATCAGCTGCTAGACAGAGACGATTGACATGACGCCTTGCGTCCAAGTTGTCAAGTCCATTCAGAACAACATCAAACTGCTTGAAAAAATCAACATCGAACTCGGGATTCTTGGCATTAGCATGGTATGATCTTATATTAATGTGAGGCCTAAATCTCAAGACTGCATCTCTGGCAACCTGGCAAAAAGATAATATTTAACTCTTATGAAGGAACTGGTACTGTCCACTTTGGAGTTAGGTGAAGGAAGAAAAAAATTACCTTAGCCTTGGAGTGGCCGACATGTGAACGACGGAATAAGAATTGCCTATTGAGGTTACTGACTTCAATGGTGTCCATGTCAATCTGCAACACAAGCGAGTAATGAGCTTAAACAGACTAAAACGTTCTCTTGAATTTAAGTTCAGATAAGCCAAACTATGCAGACATAAGTCTTTTGAAGTTACACTGAAGCTAAAGGGAAGACAGATAAAGACACATAGTTCTCCTGGAGACATATTCCTAATGTGCAATCCGAATCATCAAAAAGCTTAAAGATGTAAATAAAGTATAATCAAAGTCGGAGATTGAAAATGCTTACGATATGAATGTCATGGAAGCCAGAAAGAGCAAGAGTCTTGAGTAACTCGCAGCCAATCCCACCAGCTCCGACCATTAGCACTTTCGCCCCCTAAAAACCCAAAACAAACAACATTCAAAAAAGACCTCGATTGAGCAAAGAAGAGTAGGTTTCAGAGCTTACTTGAATGGCGGATTGTTGCTGCTGCTGCGTATCCATATGGGAAGGGAAGTGACAAGACGGAGCAATTCGCTGAGCGACGGTTCAGAGCTGAAGACGGAGATATGTCAGATTCGAAAAAAAAAATACTTTTTTAGGGCTAAATGGTTTCAAATCGAAACAGGAATTAGAGATTCTAGGGTTTATGTGTAGGGAGATTTGGGGAGGAGTTATTTGGAAGACACTGCTCTCATGGAAAACAAAAGGACTCACTTGGGGTGGGGGTTCGGTAAATTTCTTAAATTTTATCTTCTAAGTTTTAGTTTTAGTAGTTTACAGTGTTACAAAAAAAAAAAAAAAAAAAAAAAAGTTTTAGTAGTTTACTATAAGTTTCGACTAGGGCCGGATATCATTACTGATACTAGGATTCGGACCCCCGCGATTCGCGGGGGAAAATTAAACATAATTATTATATATAAAAACATTAAGAACAAAAATGATTATTACATAAAACCATTTTAAGATATAGTTTTCTGAAATTTGGACAAAAACTATTAGATTAAAGAATGAAATTTATATAATCACTAGGCAAGATGAAATAGGTCGTCTCTTGCCAAAGTAAAAGTAAAGATGAAATAGGAGCGGATTAGGTGCTAGCATCATATCTCAAATTGATTAATTCTCAAACTTTCGGCGGTGCCGTGAGCTTTGCTTTGATGCATTTGAGTTTTACTCTGAATTCACCATATATTTATCTTAGAGTTCTACCATTCTCTTATAATGTTGTTTTATGTTTGTGGAATTTGTATTAACTCCCGCTTCTATTGTAGCCTAAATGATTGAGTTTTAATGAAAGTTGTGTGTTTTCAAAAAAAAGTTGTCAATTGCCACTCTTTATTGCTTTCTAATAAATATATATATGAATTTCTTAAAAAGTAATAAAATTTATCATCAAAGTAAGAATATTCTTATAATATATAAGACATTTTCTATAACTAAACAGTATTTGAAGTTTATATAACTGGCTAGCATAAAGGAGAACATGTTAATTTAATAAATAGTTGTGAATGATATAAAATATGAATTTGGACGATGATAGAATAATGATATAAAATATGAATATATATTTTCTTACTCTATTTAGATTTAAATAAAATCAAGCTAAAATAGTTGAAACAATTCAAAAGAAACAAAATTACAAAAACACATTTATAGTTTTATTTTCTTAAAACATGTGAAACTAAAATATAAAAATAATAATGTCAAAATGTAAATTAATTTTTCCTTTTAAAGTAAACAAATATTATATTTAAAATTGTTATTTTGTGCATGGCATAAAAACTTCTAGTTAAAAATAAACTTCATCATTAGATTTAGTTTTTATTTTTCTATTAAAAATGTTGACATCATTGTTTGGATTGTATTAAACTGAATTTAGATTATGTTCTTGGATATATTTTATGATAGAAATCATAAAAATATAATTAACATGTTGTATCATAGCCACTCTAGATTTAGTTAATTCACTAATTAGTTGTAAAGAATCTTATAATGTTTTTGAACACATTGCATATGTTTAAATGATTAAACCAATATTCTGATTTTTTTTTTTGTAATCTCATAAACATGTAAACGAACGTGACATGCATGGATAATGGACAATTGCCTCCACTTTATAGAAATATTTTTGTTGCAATGTGTACAGATTATTATCAAGAGGTATATACATGTTCTGTTTGTGGGAAATGAAACAAACTTGAAAAGGTATTAAGACTTAGTATTTGTTTGGTGAAAGTTGAAAGAATACCAACTCAAATGCATAAAAATAATAATATAGATTTTATGCATTATGAAAGTTTGTCTATTGATTCACATAAATAGATTCTTCAAAGGTAGTAATATTACAGATGAATTCTTTCCTTTTTTGGTAAAACCAGTAAAAACAATTAAATAAAAATTCATTACAGATGCTATGAAGTAATAAAGAAGCAAAATTCTCATATAGTTGCACCTTTTGATTTAATATGTTCTAGAATTTTATTTGTGCATGAAATGTTGCATATTAAATTCTAGAGAAACAGTTTTAGATAAATTGTTTGTGATGCCGAAAGGTGCCAAATTAAAAATATTTTTTAAGTGACTGTTAGATAAATGTTAACTTATTATGAAAAGGTTCAATAGTTAATTTTCTGAAAATATTTTTTTTTATTATGAATGGATTCAGTGAAAATGTTCACTGATTAGTTTTCTGAAAAAGTATATCTCTTGATAACTAAACATCTTTTTTTGCTTAAGTTGAATGAATTTCTAAAATGTTTTTATTATAAAAGAGTTTAGTTGTTAAACTTCTAATAATATACAATTTTTCTAGTATGAAATGTGATATCTCTTGATTTTGTTAAGTTTTAGATTCATATTTTAGTTCATTATTATCATTTTAGGTTGCATTTAGGTCTTTATATTGCATTTGCATGCATAATTGCATTTGACAGGGTTTAGATTGAACAATTGGAAGTTTAAGGCGAAAATCAAGGGTTAAATTGTACATTATGGAAGTTTGGGGTTAAAATGTGATGTTAACAAGAGGTCAGGGACTAAGGTTGCAAATCCAGAATATCGCATGGGCTAAATTGCACGATTAGAACTTTTGGGCTGATTACGCGAGGACGTTTCTGCACATTCAATAGTCTTGGGGTCAATTCGTAATTGTCCAGAAGCTGAAGGACCTGTTTTGCAAATAATGTACCTCCAATCCCTGCTCCATATCTGGATGGTGTAGCGGGATGCAGTGGCCGCTACACAGAAGAAAAGTCACTATTGACCGGTTTATTCCGGTTTGACTTGGTTTATGGGATCAAACCAGCTCGAGTTTTTACCCTCTTACATATAGTTTTAGCCCCCAAAAACCCAAGAGGATCTCATTTTCTCTCTAAAGACTTTGTTTCATTGTAAAAGCTTGAATCTTTTGAATCATTTAAGGAAGTTCTTCATCTTATTCTTGTTTCTCTTGCTCATTAACATGATTAACCTTGAATCTCACATAGATTTAAGGTTTATCATGGAGTTTATTGAGTAAACATTCTTAGATTCATGGGTTAAGTAGATTAGGGTGATTAGGTGAATGTTTAGGATGATTCTTGCTTGATTAACTTTGTTCTATGGCTTATTAGGTGATTTTAATGCTAGGTTAAGGTTGGGAAATCTAATCTAGATCATAAGTAGTTTCACGCCCGGAAGGTGTTCGATGAAATGCTTGAACAACCTAGTATTGTCCTATACATGCTTGGCCAACGGGAGTTGTTGTCAAGATGTTTAGTGGTTAGTAGACTTGTGTTTTATGCATGCTTGATTGGGTAAGGCCAACGGGAGTTGATGTCTAATTCATGATTAGCATAGGGGCTATTGTCACGGGAGTGGATTAGTCTATTTGAACGAGATTTAGACCTATAGACTTGTTGATTGTTTTGTTTGAGCATCCTAGATTGAATCTTGATCACCCGATATCGATGATCTTGCCCATGGATCTATCCTTAGCTATTGATTTAAAGTTTGATTCTTGCACTTGTTTCTTGTTTGAATTTGAGATCACATTGTTCATAATTCTAGGAGTTTAGTTTGTTACAAATCACCCATCTTCCCTTGTTTGCTTAGATTAGGAAATTTTGTGTATTCTTAGTGTTATAGATCACTAGTTCTCTGTGGATTCGATCCTAAAGTGCTGCATCGATATACCATTCGATTGTGGTAGCGTGCACTTAGGTTAATTGGCCTGTGGTAAAACGCAGAACATCAATTTGGCGCCGTTGCCGGGGAACTAAGTAGATTTATCATTAGGATTTCAGATTTTCTTGAGACTAAGCTTTATTTTCTTGCTTTGTTTTGCTTTTGTATAGTTACTAACCTTTTATTCTAGTTTTTGTTCTTTGTAGAGATGGCTTCAAGCTACCTTGAGAAGCCACAAGAAGAGGAAGACACATTTGAGGATGACATTGAAGATGATGAGCCTTATGTGGAGCCACCCTTTGATGAAAGTATACTCACACCAGAACAAAGTGTGAAGGTAGATGAGCTTTGTAAAGAGAGCCCAACGTCGACAAGGAGTGACATGGCAGTGTTGCTTAGGCTAAACCTTATGCAACATCGGGCAATGCTAGAAGGAAGAGAGCTCACAAGTTTTGAGGTAAGGGATGCTCATCAGCTCAAAGAGGTATTTTATTGGGTTCCACCAACCCAACTAGAAGGTATATGCGATTCTACTTCTGAACTTCATTATTTTGAGGATAATTGCTTGCCTTGTGTTGAATATATTGCCTCTGATCTTAATTCTCATGTGCTCATCAATGAATGTCTTGATCTGATATGTGAAACTAGAAAACTAGATGACTTGAGAGTAGAAAAGATTGTTAGAGATTATTTTGAAGTTTGTTTTGACAAGAACTATCTTTGTGCTTCAATTGATCTCGAAACTAACTTTTTGATGCTTGATGAATCTAGACCTCTTCTTGAGTTAGCTGATCTAGGGTGTGAAACTGATATAGATAAAATAATAGAAAGCCCCGAGATCGACATCGATCATGAGAATGAGAACATTGTGCTTTATTTGATTGATGGAGATAATGTTGATTACTTTGTTAAAACTTCGTTTGAACCAGTAGTTGATTTTGTTTTTCCACCAAATTCATTCGATTCTCATGATCATCTGAACCTCAAAGAGCATGTGTTAATCCATGTTATATCTTTAGTAATGCTCTTTGATGAAAAATCTGTCTATTTCCTATGGACAGTAGTGTGCTCCTTTGCATACTTTATTTCTTGTATTTGTAGGAGAAGGACCAAAGGTGCATTGGCTCAACCTTTTGATTCCTATGACTAGCAAGCGCATAAAGTCAAGCTAGAGACTTAAAACAAGCGCGCTTGGGAGGCAATCCCATGTCTATCCTTTGTATATATTTCTATTTCTATTTTATTTTGTTTTAATGTGTTTGAATAAGTTTAGGGACAAGTTTGGGGGAGTTCTAAATCTTTCCAAGAGGTGAAGACAAAATGGCCAAGGTCACAGCAAGCTCTCTCCCTCCTCATCCCCCTTCTTTCATCAAGGACAACTCCAAGTAAGTGCATTCTACCCTTGTCAATACTTAGTTCATCATATTTTATTTTCCCTTTCACCTCTCTTTCAAATTTATTTTCACACAAGAGACTGTGTGAATTAAGTTTGGGGGAGAGTCTACTATCTCACCTTGTTTTCTGTTTTGTTTACTTGTCATCCATCTCATGCATTGCATTGTACATACTTATTTGCATAGAAAAAACCTAAAAATTTGAAAATTTTCGAAAACAACAAAAACAAGCATCTAGTTGCATCACCTTTAGGATTGAGTCTAGAAGCATTTAGGTTGCATTGCATATGCATTGAGAGTCTTAATGAACTTTTATTGGTAAGTAACAACTTAAGAGTTTGATTGAATGTCCATCTTTGGAGTTGTTTATTGCATTTATATGGACATGAAGTTAAGGAAGAACCATGCTTGGATCTCATCGCTTGAAAGTTGAACTCATTTGTAGATGCATGTCTTCCTTGTAGCTCAACTCTATGAACTTGAACTTAAATGAACATCTAATTACTCTCTCTTGAAGCTTGAATTGCTCACTCTTGGTAACAATAGAACATTCAAGTTTGCTTATCCACTTTTAGACCTTCTTACAAGCTTGAATGGCCATTTGCATCACTAAATGGTACCTCACCTTGAACCCTAACCCTTTTTCTTTGCCCCTTGATTGTTTGATGAGTGAGGCCTCTTGTTGATGATGTATTCTAGTGCAAAATTTTGGATGACAGAGGAACGACAAGTAGTAGCCTCCGTATGCCAATTACCTTTATTGGTTAGGATGGGGGGTTTAATGGGATTGTTTTGGAGTGAGATTATGTGATGAGAGGAAAGAAAAGAAGAGAGTGAAAGCAATGAAAGAGTGAAAAGAAAACCAAAAAAAAAAAAGGGGTAAAATAAAAGAGAAACTTAGGAAGCATGAGATAAAAAATGACATCCTCTAGAAAAGAAAATAAAAGAATTGAGAGGATGAAAAGAAAAGAGAGCTTCCTAAGTAGTAAAATGGTGAAAAAGAGTGAATTTGGGGGTGAGAGAAGTGTTTTGGGTTTGATATTTTTGGTTTGGGATTGTAGATACATAACTAGGGAAGGGTAGAACATGGAAGTGAATACTTGTATGCATGAATTGTTCTTCTTCTTCTTACTTTTGCAATAGCTTATGCATCCCTTTTTCATGAGTGAAAAACCCTAAGGAAATTGAGCAAACTCCACTTTATATGTCATCTTAGCCTCTTTAGCACCTGGCCCTTTAGTTTGTGATTTAAGTTGATTGAGAGAGTTCACTAAACACTTAATGAATGTTAAAGAGTTGAGTTACATTGGTTTCTTGCTATTACATTGAAAGTTTAGCTCTAAGGCATTGCATGAGTAATGAGTATGGCTAACTCTTTTAAAGTAGAGATCATTGGTGCACTTTAAAACTACTTTGATGGATATTGAGTCGAATGCTTTTGTTGGTACTCTAAGGTTTAAGTTTTCATTTTAAAGTATTTCCTCATCTTGTTCTTGAATGTTTACTTGTGGACAAGTAAAGAGCAAGTTTGGGGGAGTTGATATCTCTTGATTTTGTTAAGTTTTAGATTCATATTTTAGTTCATTATTATCATTTTAGGTTGCATTTAGGTCTTTATATTGCATTTGCATGCATAATTGCATTTGACAGGGTTTAGATTGAACAATTGGAAGTTTAAGGCGAAAATCAAGGGTTAAATTGTACATTATGGAAGTTTGGGGTTAAAATGTGATGTTAACAAGAGGTCAGGGACTAAGGTTGCAAATCCAGAATATCGCATGGGCTAAATTGCACGATTAGAACTTTTGGGCTGATTACGCGAGGACGTTTCTGCACATTCAATAGTCTTGGGGTCAATTCGTAATTGTCCAGAAGCTGAAGGACCTGTTTTGCAAATAATGTACCTCCAATCCCTGCTCCATATCTGGATGGTGTAGCGGGATGCAGTGGCCGCTACACAGAAGAAAAGTCACTATTGACCGGTTTATTCCGGTTTGACTTGGTTTATGGGATCAAACCAGCTCGAGTTTTTACCCTCTTACATATAGTTTTAGCCCCCAAAAACCCAAGAGGATCTCATTTTCTCTCTAAAGACTTTGTTTCATTGTAAAAGCTTGAATCTTTTGAATCATTTAAGGAAGTTCTTCATCTTAATTCTTGTTTCTCTTGCTCATTAACATGATTAACCTTGAATCTCACATAGATTTAAGGTTTATCATGGAGTTTATTGAGTAAACATTCTTAGATTCATGGGTTAAGTAGATTAGGGTGATTAGGTGAATGTTTAGGATGATTCTTGCTTGATTAACTTTGTTCTATGGCTTATTAGGTGATTTTAATGCTAGGTTAAGGTTGGGAAATCTAATCTAGATCATAAGTAGTTTCACGCCCGGAAGGTGTTCGATGAAATGCTTGAACAACCTAGTATTGTCCTATACATGCTTGGCCAACGGGAGTTGTTGTCAAGATGTTTAGTGGTTAGTAGACTTGTGTTTTATGCATGCTTGATTGGGTAAGGCCAACGGGAGTTGATGTCTAATTCATGATTAGCATAGGGGCTATTGTCACGGGAGTGGATTAGTCTATTTGAACGAGATTTAGACCTATAGACTTGTTGATTGTTTTGTTTGAGCATCCTAGATTGAATCTTGATCACCCGATATCGATGATCTTGCCCATGGATCTATCCTTAGCTATTGATTTAAAGTTTGATTCTTGCACTTGTTTCTTGTTTGAATTTGAGATCACATTGTTCATAATTCTAGGAGTTTAGTTTGTTACAAATCACCCATCTTCCCTTGTTTGCTTAGATTAGGAAATTTTGTGTATTCTTAGTGTTATAGATCACTAGTTCTCTGTGGATTCGATCCTAAAGTGCTGCATCGATATACCATTCGATTGTGGTAGCGTGCACTTAGGTTAATTGGCCTGTGGTAAAACGCAGAACATCAAAATGATTCAATGCAATGGTTCAATGTTTAACTTTTTGAAAAAATATATAAACCTTCAAAACAATGAATACATTGTTTGTTTAGTGTAACTATAATGTCATACTTAGGATCCTAAATAATATTTTGGCCATTAGATTAAATTAGGAATAAATTTTACTATTCTATTAAATTTTTATTTTCCTATAGTAAATGTTGACATCAATTTAGATGATTCAGATTAAACATTTATGACCCTTTGGACCCTTTTGGTAATGACTCGTTCACACTTTTCAGTCACGATCCATTCATACTCTTTCGGTTACAACCCGTTCACACCCTTTTTAAGACATGTTTTCACCCTTTTTGGTCACGATCTGTTCGCACCTTTGCGGGCACGACCCGTTCGCAATCTTTCAGTACGCCTGTTCGCCCCATTTCGGTCACAACCCATTCACATCCTTTCGTTCACAACACATTCGTACCCTTTCGATCATGACATCTCTTGGATCATGACATGTTCCAAACTCTTGGATCACAACACATTCACACCTCTTAGGTTACGACATATTTGTACTTCTTAAATCAAGACACGTTTGTACTTCTTCGTTGATGACACTTTCGCCAATGTTATTATATAATTTTGATTTAAAAAAAATCATTTATATTGAATTTTATATATTTATTAATCTATATAATTTTTCTATCATTAAACAATTCAATAAAAGACAATAGTTAATTTTTTTAAAAGACACAACTTTTTAATGAATGAACATGTCTTCTATTTAAATGGTCGGATATTTAAAAAGTTTTTATAATGAAAGAGTTAAATGGTTAAGCTTACGAAAATATACAACTTTCAAGACATACCAGTCATTGACATCTGAAATGTAGACCTAATAAGAGAAAACACTACACCTAATGTGCCACACGTATCAAGTAATACGATGATAGTACATATCTAATCTCTACATCCCGCTTTCTCGTCATATATATATATTGTTGTTTATAATGAGTATGCATAGCACATAAGTCCTCCCTACACTCCCGCATTCTCCTCATATACAACACCAGGTAGTATATAACTCATGCATATATCCCCTTATGTCATATGCGTCGCCGGTGCAGACGTATGTGCACACATGCATGTAACTACACAAACAAATGTGTGATTTAGAACTCCTGCCTATACACCTTAAGACTAGTGCGTATTACATAACTCCTGCATATACTCTCACATCTCACACCATACAAATATTTATTTATATATGGCAATCTTTAACATCATTAAATCAAACAATTTAATAAAGAAAAACAAGCACACATCAATAAGATTCAATCATCAGGACGGAACATATTAAGAATTAAACTATGCGGATTGAAACTTCTAAACCAAATAGAGAGAATTTATAAGAAATATCTCCTCACCTTAGCCAAGATGAACACAAGATATACGCGTAAATATAATAAAGCTAGTAGTTTATTACAAAAACTACTTGCTTCACAAGAAAATTGGAAAATGGTGCACTTAATCTTACGGACTGGATTGTGATCGATGATGATGGCTGGTATGATTTCCAGTGTATCACAGTGCGGCTTTCCGGTGACAATACATGCGCCTCCGGTGGCTTACGGTTGATAATCATGGCTGCTCGCGTTGGAACGGTGGCTCTTTCACGCACGTTCTCCATAACAGCAACGAGCAACGTCAACGGATCTCCAACATCAATGCTTTGTCTCTGGTGATTAATAATTGACCCATCTCCAACATCAACACAACGTCTTGTCATCAATAACAGCAATGGGTGTCATGTAAGGAGAACAAAAATAAAGAAGAAGAATAAGAGGAAGAGGAGAATCAAAAGTGAAGGAGATGATGAATAAGAAAATAAAAGAGATCAAAGGAGGAGGAAGACAAGAAGTTATATTTCTCTTTGACTGCTCATCCTGTTTTTTTTCTATAACAACGATAAATATATATGTTGTAGAGTTTTGCACAAAAGAGAATAAATATATGTGACGATCAAATAAATTAATTTGGAGGAAAAGAAACAATTGGTTTAATTAATATTGGTTTGTGATAATCGAGTCGTTACTGTGGGTGTTCACATTATCAGCGTCTGTGGGTGGACAGTAGTGAACGAAGAAACAAATAACGTACGACATTTGGCGACAATAAAATCAAAATAGAATAGTCACAGAGATGATGAATGATGATGAATGTGAAAATAGAAGACTATAAGTTCAATATATAAACTTGTTAAGAGATGCAACTTGTTAAAAGACACAACTTGTTAAAAGACACGACTGTAAAAAGTGGTTTAAGAGAGGTGTTGCTTGGGAGAAGACACAAAAGTAAACGTCGTTTGGCGAAATAAATTGATGACGTCAGATTATTCTATAAGGACAATATCCTAACCATTAGATCATTAAACTGCAACAATTTTAACCGTACGATTTTACTTTTATTTTCCTATAAAAAATGCTGACGTCACTGAACACAGAATATGAGTTTGCTATTATATATAGATTCGCTTTTATACTAGTCACTCGTATCCGCTTGACATTATATACAAATATTTTGACATATTTTATTTCTATAATCACTTTTATTACAATAAAGGTAACATGGCATGTTAAAATTGATAATGTAGCTAATAAAAAAATACAACATGACAGTTACATTTAATGAAAAGCTATATATTTGGTAAAAAGTTTAAAATATAGAAATAATTAATAAATTATCATTAAAATAAATATATTTAAATATAATATTAAACAATATAATAATAAAAAAAATTATAAACTTGAAATGTTATTTAAGTATTTTTATAATCATAAGATTTTTCTTACTAAACAGATTTCAAAATTTTATACAATTTTTTAAAAAATAGAAACTTTTAATCATAAAAAAATTTGTTTACAAATTTTAGAAATTCTTAGTTCTTTATTTTTGATAATTGTAAAAAAATTAAACATTTTTTAAAAAAATTAAAACAAATTGATTAAATATATATTAACTAAAATAAATAATTGAAAATCTATTTACAATCTATTTAAAATCATAATAATTATATATATATATATTAAATATATTTTAAAATAAACAAAAGAAAATATTTTAACTTAATTTTATGTTTAACTAAATTAAAATTTGTATTAAAATATTAGTATGAAAATAATAAAACTAAAATATTAGCAGAATTTTATTTTTAAATATAATTTTATTTTAATTTTTTTTTGTTATAAATGATGTAAGAAAATACTTGGTTCGACTTGAAAGTCAAAGTACTTGGCGTTGTCAAGACAAGCAATAAATCAACAAATTTTATTACTTATAAGAAGAAATCAAATATCAAGTATCGTTTTAATTTTTAATATTTGCTTCATCACTCGTTACTTACTAAATAATGCTTGTTAATTACAGAATAATATTTTTTTATTTCACTACAATTAATATCAATATTAGTTTAATATACTAGGCATTCTCATTATTAAGTAAGACAATAAAGCCTTTTAAAAAATCAAAACCCACATTTACATTTAACCTTGACAACATATAAAGCATCAAAATAAAATAAGCATTAGTTTTATATGGTTTTCCAATATTTCAAATGTGTATTTCATTTTTGTTTACTTTTTGTGAATTCATGTAATTTCTAGATGTTAAATTTGAGATGTGTATATTTTTGTATGTAAATGTATATTCACTTTATAAGTAATCAGAGAGGAATATTTGATTTGACAAGTAATAAGGTAAGTTAAATAGTTTGTAAGTATCAACTTTTCGAAGTACATGTTAAGCAAATCAAATACAAGTAATAACATAATTACTCGGATAAATCAACCCAAGTACAAAAATTGGCAAGTATTTGCCGACGCCCACCCCTAGTTTCAATGAGTGAGTTATGCTATTGGTGACATTATGGAAAAATGGCCAATTTCAAAATCAACATTGCTCCACGATCCCGATCTAAACTTACATTCATCACATGTGCTAAAACATATTTCAAACCAATATTTATTTAAATTGCATATTTCTACTCATAAAATGGTATTTACATACATTTATTAACATTGACACTAATTCTGTAATTTGACATTTAATTAGACATGATGTGGCGACAACATAGCTTGGAATTGGAGGAAAAAAGTGTAGTTTTGTTCTCTTCATTACAAAATAAAGTTGAAAAAAAATCTTTGTCTCGTAGACTCGAACCTAGGGTGAATAATTAGCAACCCTTTAGCTAAAACATACACTCATCACATGTGCTAAAACATATTTCAAACCAATATTTATTTAAATTGCATATTTCTACTCATAAAATGGTATTTACATACATTTATTAACATTGACATTAATTCTGTAATTTGACATTTAATTAGACATGATGTGGCGACAACATAGCTTGGAATTGGAGGAAAAAAGTATAGTTTTGTTCTCTTCATTACAAAATAAAGTTGAAAAAAAATCTTTGTCTCGTAGACTCGAACCTAGGGTGAATAATTAGCAACCCTTTAGCTAAAACATACATTCATCACATGTGCTAAAACATATTTCAAACCAATATTTATTTAAATTGCATATTTCTACTCATAAAATGGTATTTACATACATTGATTAACATTGACATTAATTCTGTAATTTGACATTTAATTAGACATGATGTGGCGACAACATAGCTTGGAATTGGAGGAAAAAAGTGTAGTTTTGTTCTCTTCATTACAAAATAAAGTTGAAAAAAAATCTTTGTCTCGTAGACTCGAACCTAGGGTGAATAATTAGCAACCCTTTAGCTAAAACTTACATTCATCACATGTGCTAAAACATATTTCAAACCAATATTTATTTAAATTGCATATTTCTACTCATAAAATGATATTTACATATATTGATTAACATTGACATTAATTCTGTAATTTGACATTTAATTAGACATGATGTGGCGACAACATAGCTTGGAATTGGAGGAAAAAAGTGTAGTTTTGTTCTCTTCATTACAAAATAAAATTGAAAAAAAATCTTTGTCTCGTAGACTCGAACCTAGGGTGAATAATTAGCAACCCTTTAGCTAAAACATACATTCATCACATGTGCTAAAACATATTTCAAACCAATATTTATTTAAATTGCATATTTCTACTCATAAAATGGTATTTACATACATTTATTAACATTGACATTAATTCTATAATTTGACATTTAATTGGACATGATGTGGCAACAACATAGCTTGGAATTGGAGGAAAAAAGTGTAGTTTTGTTTTCTTCATTACAAAATAAAGTTGAAAAAAATCTTTGTCTCGTAGACTCGAACCTAAGGTGAATAATTAGCAACCCTTTAGCTCAACCACTACGCCAAACATAACTTATTATATTTTGGTATTAATAGCTAATGGAATTGTTATTAATATTTCAATCGTCTTCTTCTCGTTTTAATCTCTTTCTCTCCTTTTAAAAATAATCTATAATATCTTTTTCTCTTGGTTGAAGAGGATCAAAGTTTGCTCGCTCGTCACGGCTTAAGTTTATTTCATCTCTTTAGTTAGAATTATATTGATTTGATTTTGAATTTAACAAGATGACAAGGTTTTTTGGGTATTGGTTGCTTAATCTCGTATCATTAAAAGATTATAAGTTTAATAAGGGATAAACTTGATCGTTTTATAATTGTTTACCAATGCAATTAGCGATATATATGGGAAGAAGACAAGACGAAGATGGAAGCAGTGTAAAATACACTAACAATAAATATGAAACCATAGAAACAACAACCACTAAGATATGTTTGGTGGAGTGATTGTGCTTTTGTCGTGTAACTCATCAACCTGGGTTCGTGTATCCTCATAGAAAAAATAATTTTATTTCATAAGTAAAAGCACAAAACGACGTCGATTCTAATTTTAGCATATGTGATAAATGTATGTTCGGATTGGGACCACGAGGCAATGTTGATGTTGGAATGTGCCATTTTCCGGTGACATTATGATCTTTGGATAAAAGACACATTGCTTTGTAGATACACTTTATTTTTGTAATTATGCAATTTTATGCCTGAAATAAAATTTAACTCTTGTTTAAATTTGATCCAATAAAATTATAAGTTTTTTTTATAACAGTAAACAACTTTATAGTATTTCGGTTTTTCAAAAGGGCTTTGTATCACTCGACCATGTGCCTTGTTTTTCGGTTCGC
>CAJHQP010007051.1:0-34429 GCA_905132765.1 Moricandia arvensis | reverse complement strand
TTTGAATAGCATAGATAAAATATTGGGGTTTCAAAGCACAGTTAGAACATTTAGCACCCTAACACTGTGATGCGGTCATCAAACCAGTAGCTGAACCAGAGGCCCAACCAATTGCACCAATCAGCTAACCAAAGGACAACCCAGGACATGTGTTCAGTCAAACCACCATATCTCTTCAACCCGGATAAATTTTGCCATTAAAATAATTTTAAAGCATTATAAACTCAAGAAGGATTCAACCCCAACTGAAATCATCTTCAAAGCTATTCGGACCAGGAAGATATGAATTTTACAAACCGGAGGTTCTCCAGCCCGTTCATCTGCGAGTACCGAGTTTAGAAGTTGTTTCATGCCCAAGGAAGAAGGTATCCGACCTAAAACAACTCATGGAATTCAAGATGGATCCCTTAGCTTTCCAGCAAGCCCATAATGAGAAGAAATGGTCACGGAATTATGAAGTTATGATTCAATCTCCAGAACCGGCCAAACAAGTGCTACACCTGCCTCAATTGGAGCTAGCCGGTTCATCTTAGTCAAACCGAATCATGGCGACCAGGAGTGTTTTATTATCATCTAGGAACTATATCCAACGATCCAGGAGGAGTAGAAGAGTTCTTACAATGGACCTGCAAGCATATGATCAGGAGGATCTATTTCTGGCTACACTTACCTTATTTGGAGTCTCAAGAATTCAAACTCCGACAGCTATATTCCTTTCATTATATGCAAGAGTTAATCACTCTAAAATGAATCCAGAAGGTTCCCAATAAGCTCTATTACCCCCTAAAACCGTCCATATTCAAAGAACCTCAAGCCAAGACCATATTTCCAAAGATATCTCTCTAAGACCATATTTGATCTTGATCAGCACCATTTAAGCCTTTTGTTTAATATTGTGTCCTTTTGCTTCATATGACCGTTTGGTCTCTGTCTAAGGTCATGCACTATATAAGCAGACCCATTTGTACATTTTAGAGGCACCTTTCAATCAATAAAAGTCAGTACCAAGAGTATTTCTTTCAAAGAGTTGTCTTTGAGTTGTTATTTAGTTTCTAGGTGTGAGATACATTAGGAGACTATAAGAGTTTGTGGTTCATAGATTCCTTGAGAGATTCAGAAGCCTCGAGACATATATTGAGAGAGTAAATCATCACCCACGGATTGAGAGAGTCAATCACAATCCATCCAACATCATCGATCCATCCATTCATCCATAATTAACCTTCAATCCATCTACCATTCCATCCTTAACTCTTTTATTTCCTTTTTATTATTTTGCTTATCATATCATTACCTTACTATTCTATCTTGTTTCAGGATATCTTGGACGGAATAGAACAGTAGCAACTCCATCGACCTCCACCATCTCTATCGATTTCTTGATCATTACCATCTCATCGCCCATCACACCACCCTCGCTTCCCAGCCTGTATCATTTGGTATCAGAACTTTAAAATCTCCCGACCCAGGTTATATCAATCCTCTATATCATATTTTAGTTTCATTCTTGCTTAGTTTGCATTTTATAAAACCAAAAACCCATAAAACAATCATTTGTTTCCAGTTTTTATTTCTGCCATTTTTGTGTTCTTGATAAAAAGAAAACTAAAGAATAAGAAGTTGAGCTGTTTGATCCAAGAAATTCATTTGAAATATTAGTCTAGTTGTTTGAATTCATTTCCCCAGCTCCCATTGCTATATTGAGATCTTTGCATTTAGTTTATTTCCTTGTTTCCTTTTTCCGTTTATTGCATTCTTATACTAAAACTTTTTTTAAATAATCATTGATAGCTTTGACATTACATTTTCTTGCCATTTTTTTTAAAAGCATCCCATGCTGATTTATTTCGTGCTTGCATAAAAAAAACTCAATTGCATAGTTTACATCATTTGCATATTGTTGGTTAAATCATTTGCATGCCTGGAAAAACTCAAAAAAAAATATATAAGTGTTAGTTTTGCATCCGATAAATTCCTTGCCATTGTGTTCATTAGTCTTCTCTATTTCATCACGACCCTGCATCCATAAAATCAAAAGAAAAATCATTTTAGTTTAGTTTATAGCATTTCGGTACATTACTTGCATATTTGTCAGTTTAGCATAAGTTGCATTATTATTGTTTATTTGATTTACCAGAAACCTAAGCCACGAGTGTGATATAATTATCTTGCAAGATACATCAAGTTAAGGCTATGGAGTATGAAGAAGATGATCTAAGTGAGATCAAAACCTCAGAAATAGATTGGGGAGAAGAACGGATGACTTAAGTGATGAAGGAGAAGACCAAGAGTACCAGTCTTCTTATGAGACTGATTCTGAAATCAGTTATGGACGCCATACTTAGGAGATTAGAGATGAACCAGAGCCTCTTGAGAAGATTTTCACCAGGTCCATTAGTAGATGGTGTGAAGAGGACACACCAATCAAACAATCATGGTCAAGACCAAGCTGTCCATGGTCTTATTATGGTGAGGAAGAGGAGGACGAATTTTATGAGGAATACAACTTCACAAATATATCTGAGAAGGCAGTAGGCTATAGACGTGTACCATATAGACTACAATCTCAACCTAAACCCACCAGCACAAAGAGAGCTCAACATACACCAGCCGGCCAAAAGAAAGAAGTGAGCTAAAATTATGCTAAACATCTGACACTCTAGTATTTTCAGGTTCCAGCAAGAACCCTGAGGTGTGTTTGAGATGGGAAATGAACATGGAGAAGTTTCTGTGGTCCAACAACATTCCCAAAAAAAAAAAAAAGCTATCACAAGCTGTCCAAGCCTTCATGGGGAATCCTTAGAAATGGTGGCTAAAGGAGGCCAGTCCAAACATCTACAACCAACATGTGGTAGACTGGAAAGACCTTAATGTTAGGATGCATAAGTATTTTGCAGAGAAATATGAAGACCAAGTGGATGTCACATCAAGTTCCATTGTCAAGCAACACCAAGGAAAGTGATGTCTACACCCAAAACCGCATACTGTCCTTAAACCAAAGAAGGCTCAAGACCATGAACCCAAGAAGATGTCCTCTAGTGTACCTACATACCAAAATGGCTTAAGAAGTCGGGTCATTCAAACCAGTTTCAGCCAGAGCCAATCACCACACCCCTACCTGAGCTGCAAAGGTTACAAGAGATGCGTAAAAAGCTCAAGGAGACTTTAAACCCCAAGGAGGAGAACACATCAAACCAAGGTAAGTCTTCTGACCTTATGAAACCTAAGAACCCAACTTGTTATAGATGCCATAAGTGTAGACACTTTGCTTCTGTTTGTCCATCTAAGGAAACTTTGAATGAAACATCACTAGGAGGGAAAACTGAAATATCAAAAATCAGTGATAGTTTAATTCAATCTGATTTGTTTATTCCCAATGCTTGTATAATGCACTTGTCCATGCCAAAAGGTGTTAATGCAGGTCCTAAGGAGCATGAGTCCACTAAAAAGGAGCCACTAGGAGTAACTCTTGTGATGGATCAGAATAAAGCTTAAGACATAAAGCAATTCATGTTGCCTAAGGACACACTGCCCAATCCGACCAGCACTATACCATGTATGATCCAAGACCAAGATACAATTAGTAAAACTAAATTGTGTGTTTATGGTACAGGAAGCCGAAGTGTGGATCAAAGGATCCAAACGAGTAATGAGCATAATATTTCCAACAAATGGAGGCAGACTTCAAGCCAAGTTTTACAACTCAAGAGAGTGAACCACAAAAAATTGAGGCCACGAATGTCTATGACATAATAGCTGAAACCAACCCAAGAGAAGACCAAAGTCACGAGATCATTCTTGAGCCAGTTCTAAGGATGAAGGTAAAACCAGAACCATTGATTTTCCAAGTGCGAGAACTCAAAGTAAGTTTCATTCTAGACAATTGTGTTCTTTTTAACTCCATGACAAGATTAATGCACTTGTCTTTTCCAAGGGATTTTGAAACAGGTTTAGGAATCCAGAAGGAGTGTACAGCCCATATTAAAAGGACACCAGTTCTGATGTGAGAAGGAAGAAACAATAAAAGTACACAAGCTGCCAAGGAGCCAAACATTCGTCCACTTGCTGAAACTACTTGGGTAAATCTAAAGTTTACTTGTCCTATTTATAAAAAAAACAAGACTAGATATAATGCACTTGTTTCCTGCAAAAAGGGTTTATTTTATTTCATGAACAGAGGCTAAGGACAACATGGATGATCCACACAAGGTGTTTAAAAGAGAAAAGGAATCAAGAAGTTTTCATTAGCAAAATCTTGACTCCAGACGTTTCAGAAGACAAAACACCACCCATAATAGTTCCATACCAAAGCAGAGGAGTATTCCTGTCGTTCCTACTGAAAGGAGAACCACCAGATGTGCCAACAAAGAACAAACCGATAAAATACCAAGGTAAGGCCCTAAAATCTCAAAGGAGGATGAAACCTGACTTGCTCTGTATTGGTGCAGGTTATCCAGTTTCTAGGTCGAAACTTTTTCAAGTGGGAGGGTATGATGCGGTCATCAAACCAGTAGCTGAACCAGAGGGCCAACCAGTTCACCAATCAGCTAAACAATGGACCAACCAGGACATCTGTTCAGTCAAAACACCATATCTCTTCAACACAGATAAATTTTGCCATGAAACTAATTTAAAGCATTCTACACTCGATAAGGAGTCAAACCCGATTTGAATCATCTTCAAATCTATTTGGACCAGGAAGATAGGAATTTTACAAACTGGAGGTTTTCCATCCCGTTCATCTGCGAGTACCCGAGTTTAGAAGCTGTTTCAAGCCCAAGGAAGAAGGTATCCGACCCAAACCAACTCATGGAATTCAATATGGATCCCTTATATTTCCATAAATCTCAGAATGAGAAGAAATGGTCACGGAATTATGTAGTTATGAATCAATCTCCAGAACCGGCCAAACCAGTGCTACACCTGCCTTAATTGGGAGCTAGCCGGTTCAATCTTAGTCAAACGGAATCATGGCGACCAGTAGTGGTTTATTATCATCTAGGAACTATATCCAATGATCCAGGAGGAGTAGAAGAGTTCTTACAATGGACCTGCAAGCATAGGATCAGTAGGATCTATTTCTGGCCACACCTTATTTGGAGTCTCAAGAATTCAAACTCCAACAGCTATATTCCTCTTATTATATGCACGAGTTAATCACTCTACAATGCATCCAGAAGGTTTACAAGAAGCTCTCTTACCCCCTAAAACCGTCCAGATTCAAAGAACCTCAAGCCAAGACCATATCCCAAAGATGTAATCTCGTACTTCAATTCTCTTCAATGATCAGCTAAGGATATTCCTCTCCAAATGCTCCAAAAGCTCCAAGTATCTCCATATATCTCCAAAACTTACCTGGACCTGTAAAGACCTTAAACATAGCCTAGATACACATAATGGACCCTAAATAGAGTCTATAACATGGTCTAAAACTGGTAATAAATAGGCTATACCAGTTCTCAAGCGATTTTGGGGAACTAAAGGGAAATTATAAGGCTCTTGGTGATTATCGCGAGTGTCGCAGTGCCATGGACGGACTGTACCTTACACAAGTCCTTGACTATTCGTTTGACTTCGAGTACGCGAGCAGACTGGGCGCATGAACGACGCCAACAAGGATTTTACGATTCCTCAAATCGAGGAGAGGATTTGGGAGCAATGGGATCTGATTCCTGTTTCTCCCAACACAGTGGAAGTTGAGGCGAGAGCTCCTGACAAGATGGGTGAAGTGAATCAGCCGACTACGCCCCTGGATGTGAACGATTACTCGATCGGGAGGTCGATGACCGGGTTCTTTGACCCTAGCGACTTATCCTAGGGTTATCTGACTTATTGGGGGATGTGCCCCCTTTGTATTGTGTGGTTGTGTGTGGCGGGACAGGCCGTGTCTGGCTACTAATGCCGACTGTTTATCATTTTTTGTATAAATCATGTTTTTGATTTAAAAAAGAATGTTCGGGTTTTCGTTGATTCTGGAGGGAAGGATTCGAGTTGTCATCTCGCTCCTTACCCTTTTTTATGGATTGTCCTACTAGTTGCTCGTCTATGATGTTTGAGTAGTTTTCAAAGTTTCAGGAGTGTTTAGATGTGGACGAAGAGACATGCTTTCAGGATCTCGTATATTTTTGATATCACGCCTTGAGACGTGAGAGACCAGTGTGATGGGTTTAGGGTAAGACCTAGGTTTACTTACGGTTTGAGCCTTTGCGATGACTACTCGGTTTTTGTTTTGCCTGTTGCGATTTTAACTTGTCTCTATTCCGATATAAATTCAGCGATTGGTTCTCGGCTTACATGACTTGTCTGGTCGGAGTCGAGCATCACTATGGAGATAATCTTTAAGTCATCCAGAAGTGCTGACCAAAATTTCACATTTCTTTATAGCGCGCTATTTATCCTAGTTGGATGTGTGAGTATCTGTCCCTTAGAACGGACCTAAATGCGTTTGTTTAGGACGGAAAAAGTGCTCGGCGGGGCCAATGGACGAGCGTTCGTAATTTTGTAGTCATGGATGGATTGGGAGCGTGTCCTCGAAGATCTAGGCGACGTCTCGCCTGTTTTTTCGAAAACACTTTGTGTTATTAACTTTCTCAAGTTTGTGAGACCGGGATTTTGTTTTTTGGTTAGGAGTCGGAGTTGACGATGTAACAGGGATATATTTGTGAGGGAGTTTGGTGGAATCTGTGGATCCCTTAGTTGATGTGACGAAGATTCTTTGATTGACGAGTTAGTATGTTGTTGATTCGTTTTTGAGGCGGGGATGATTTTTCGCGAGTTTCCGTTTTCGGGTTGGTGCAATAATCGTTTGCTCGTATGCGGATTTTGTTTTCGAAATTATCATGAGAGCTTTTTCGTGCTAAGGGAAATTTTGCTAGATTTTAATGAAACCTTAATTGCCGAAGGAAGTTTTCAAAAATATTTAGTACAAGGCGAATATTTTTAGAATGCGGGAATATACATATATTCGTATATTGGAGAGGGGGATAGCTGAACTAGTCTTTTGACGAGCTGCCTACGTACCAATTTCGGGGATCAAGCCATCTCGTAGTTCTGTTTTTTTTTTGCGCAAGTGTGTTTACTCGGCTGTTGTGTTTGCGTCGATCGTGCTAGTCGCGGGATTGACGTCTTTTGCTAAACTTGCCTTCTCTGGTTGGGTCGAAACGTTGGGCTCTGGAACTTGTTGTTCTTTGGCCATTGCTTGAGTTGTTGATTCTGGTGCGTTTTCAGTCGTTGACTGAGTTAGCTTCGCTCGTTTAGGATTCACCATTGCGGTGGTTGTGATTTGCCTTAGTTTATGCTTGGCCAAGAATCAACGTCTTGACTGTTTCTAGCATCCTCAGATTGTGGCTACACCATTGTGAGTCAGGAATTTGATGCCCAAATGATAAGTCGACGGGACTGCCTTCATGGCGTTTAACCAAGGCGTGCCCATTATGACGTTGTTAATGGCCGGGTGATTGACAACCGCGAAAATAAAAATCTTGGTGATTTCATATACCGAGACGGGTAGTTTGATAAATCTGAGGGTCACCGACGTTGTGCCCGAAAAATCGGTCAACGGCTTGGGAGATGGTACCATCTCACCTAGCTCGACGTTCATTCATCTGAGAGTGTCTCGGAAGTTGACGTTCACCATGCTGCATGTATCGATGAGAACTCTGGTGACCTCGAAGTCTCTTATCACGAGATCGATGACGAGTGGATCGCAGTGGAGTTGATCAATCCCGACGACTTCTTCTTCTTCGAAACTGATTGCTCCTTTCGGGAGGTTGCGGGTGCAGAACAGTTGGATGAATTTCCGCTAGTCTCAAATTTACTCTGATAAGCCTTGATGGCTGAGAAGGAGTCTCTGCAGTACTAGGATCCCCATATGATCATGTTAACTCGGTGGTGGTTTTTGTCGTTACCCTGCTCATCTTTCCTCCTTCCACGCTTTTCTCCCGATTGGTACCCACGGGAAGGGTTCTCCATTTGAGGAGCCTTCTCAATTTTCAGAGTGCGGTCCGAATCGTGGTCAGGTATTTCACACAGGAAACTTCGGGAAAGTTCCCCCTCCGATCAGATTTGCGGATAGTCTGGCCCCAAGAACTTTACAGTTGATGGTTGAGTGGCCGCGAGCTTGGTGGAAGTCACAGAACACATTCTCGTTGTAGCTTAGATTCCGGGTCCATGTATTTCCCGTAGTCCGGCCTTGCTCTGATCCAGCGTTGATATCGTAGCTATGTTCTCCTTGGGTTTCTTCTTCCTCGCGATGGACGTTCTTGTCGTTGCGAGGGTTTTTCTTTTTTGACTTCTGATCCGACCCTGGATCCTTTAAAGACGCTTTGGTTGTTTTATGTTTTCGCGATAAAACTTTCGTCTTCTATTCGATGATTATGTAATTTGTGGCCTTGTGGAGTGCGCCCTGGATTGTACGCGGTTTCTCCTGAGTGATCCACTTCCTGAACTTTGACTTGTACCAAAGCGTCTTTCAGAGCGCGTCGATGGCCACTTTGTTGCTAATTCCGCTGACTTTTGCCAGAACGGTTTTGATCCGTTTTATGAAGTCTTGAAGAGATTCATCCTCTCCCTGGGAAAGGCTCCATAGGTCGACGTCAGAGGTTTCTCGATCTATGAACATAGAGTGCTGTTTGGGAAACTCCGAAGCGAGTTGGCAGAAGCTTCCGATTGAATTTTGCCTCAGGCGAGAGAACGATTCGAGTGTTGCCCCCCATAGGTTTTCGACGAA
Organism: Moricandia arvensis; assembly: GCA_905132765.1. Classification (NCBI taxonomy): domain Eukaryota; kingdom Viridiplantae; phylum Streptophyta; class Magnoliopsida; order Brassicales; family Brassicaceae; genus Moricandia; species Moricandia arvensis. The sequence goes on along the minus strand of CAJHQP010007051.1, from coordinate 25,701 downwards.
GAGGCGGCACTCGCTGGCGTATCTTTTGCTTTCTCTAAACTTAGCTCTTCCCAACGTGATCTAGAAAGCCTAAAATGTGCCTTGGGGTCGGTTGTACCGTTGTAAGGCTTCACCTTGATTTACAGGATCCAAAACTTGAGTCTCGGTGTTGCGAGTTGTAAATGGCGTTTTCCAAGCTTCCTCGAGTAGCTGATCGATCTCTGGCGCAGTGCTTGTAGCATGATGGATTTGAGACTTTACCGTCCTAACCTCGGCTACCGTTTTCTTTAGACTATCTCGTAGATCTCGGATCTTGGACTTTTTACTGGCGGATTTCCGATCTTGTCGGTGATTTCTGCGAGCGTTTCGAGTTTGCTTCTCGGCCAGTTCTTCCTGTTCGTTCCAGAAGATGGCCTCTTCTTCTTCTGTCATAGGATCTCTGAATTTGGATTCTTCAGGAGCAGCGTGGCTTCTTGTACGACACGGATGCACATCCGCGTCTTCGTCCGTGGGTTTGGACTGGACTGCTGGAATCCACCTCTACGCGCTCGATTTCACCTTCTTCCTTTTTCTTCCTCAACCGGGGGGGGGGGGGGGGGGGAGAGAGAGATCTGCTAGATTTTTTGTCGTGGCGCAGGAGTGTTTTCGCCGTTGTTGTCGCGATTTTGTTGGTTGTTGAGATCGTGAGCTGACATGTTTGATCAAGTGATGGTGGCTGAGATTTAGATTGATCCATACCCCTCCCCCCCCTCCTAGCGCCAAATTGTAGGATTCAAAATTCGCATTGTCGATTTTCCGATAAAAATAGGAACCTAAGTAAACCTAACATTCCCAGAGGTCCCGGATATCTGATAAACCAAACGCCAAGCAATCAAACAATGAGAACAAAAGAAATTGTTGTGAATCAATAAAACGAAAAGAGAGCACAAAGGATCTTATTCTGAATATGTGGTTTGAGAGTTACAACATGTAAGCCTAAGCGGTAAGAGCCGTCGACGAGTTCCTAGTTCTAACCTTGTAAGACCTTATTAAACCTAGTGAGTCGCAGCTCGATAACAGAAAAACGGAAATATTATTAAATTCCTCTAAGTGCTATGCTTGCTCTGAGTAAAGAATTGCGTGTCAGGCTTCTTCAACTTCGGTGTCCTTATATACTCCTCTTAGAGGTGGATACTCTTTCCCTTTCTGCCCTTGATTGTGTTTATCACCTTCCGGGAATATTCTATTTTCCTTCGATCTTTGTGTTTATCTTCGGAAACTTCACATTTATCTCCTGAACTTAACATGTAATACAAAACACAAATGGTCATAGGGATTGAGATTACTTTCGTATAAACTCGGGAGTGGGCTTTTAGCAGCGTCGGGCAGTTTCTTGACTTAAGCGTGTTTCTCGATTTATCAAACGAGCGCTTCCGTAACAACGTCGTTCCAAAAAAGGCTCGAATTCCCCATACAGTGGAGGTAGCTGTAGGTTTTTAGTTAACCGATCCCATCTTACAGGACTAATTCGAACCTTGTACGAGAAAGTAAAAACTTTAAGTCATAAGGTTCTAATGGTAACTCCAATCGAGGTAAAAACAGAACGAATCCTTTCTGACCCCGAAAAAGAGGCTACGAGGACATGATAAAGATGAATTGGTTGGTCCAACTCGACGAATGGGCGAGTTGACCATTGTTCTCGTCCAACTCGCCCGTTCGGCGAACTGGACCAGTCCAACTCGCCGAATGGGCGAGTTGACCGTGGTGGTCGGACCAACTCGCCCGTTTGGTAAGTTGGATTGCTCCAACTTGCCGAATGGGTGATTTGGTCGTGGTGCTCGGCCCAAATAGCCCGTTCGGCGAGTTGGTCCAACTCGCCAAACAGGAGAGTAGGATGGTTGAGACCCACAGTTGTTTTTTTTGTTTCGATACTCGGGATCCGTTTGCTTGGGGACTTGTCATATCAATTCATTATACGAAACTTGATTTCATTTTTCCCGCCTATGTTTTGAAATATTATCTTCTTTTTTCTAAGAGGACTTTTTCCGGGGATTTTACGGCTTTGATTCTGTCATAACAGATTTTGACCCCAACACTTTCACACAATGAACATGAACTTCAGATTAAGCTAAGTCAAAAAATATATAATGCAGTAAATAACAAAGCAATAATTTAAATAGAGTTTGTTAACGATGGAAGAAGGGTGCTGGAGTTAAGATTTCATTCAGTTCATCAAAAACTCTAGTCTATAAATGTAAAGGGTTTGATCCCACAACTCGAATGCAATGGTAAGATATCCATCTTTCGCTGCGGAATCTAATCAGATGTCTAAATCATATATTCCAGCCCTCGTGTGCGAATAAGGAGCAAATGTCGATCGATACCACAGAGTGTCTATAAATACTTTTTAGACAAGCATTAACGCTAAGATCGATATGTACACAAGGTTAGTTAAACCCGTTCTTGCATGCGCCTAACAACCTAGCTTAGCAGAAGCATTATTAGGAGTTGAACCCATTCTCGCGGTTGTCAATTATCCTAAGTTTATGGTTCTAGTTCGCTACTATAAAACACAAGCAGTTAGATCAATTCTTTGAAGGATCCTATTAAATCATCTTAGCAATTATATATTTCAGAAGTTCATCAAAACCCTAGAAAACCCTAAACCTAACAAGGGATCTACTCATACATGATAGATGAAACAAAAAATCATAGAATGAATGGATATCATAAATCAAAAGAAAAACCAAAGGAGTTCCAACATGACTCTGTAGGAGTTCCTCTCTTCTCTCCTAACCTAAAAAAAAAATCAAAAATAATAGCATAGCCTCCACAATGGCTTAGAAAACATATATGTAGGGTTTTGAGTCGGCTAAGGGTCTTCTGGAAATAAGGGAACTTTGAACTTTTTGAAACTTCATTAATATACTTTGGTTTTCTGATTTGGGGGAGCGTCGATCTTCAACTATGGTGGATCATTCAACACTCCTTTGATCTCTTGAGTTCTCGATAGCTTCATTCTTGCGTGTCTGACGTACCACTCTTCAGTAAACATGTATAACCTTTTATCTAGGATCCTGATTGACTTCAAACCGGTGGCATTTGAAAGGTAAATAAAATCTATATATTGTGTCAATATATGAGCTCATTCTCACTGCGGTAAGGTCTCTATCCATATCTATACTTGTGATGAATCTGCGCAGTTCTACACCTCAATAGCTCCTGAATCTCCAAAGTTATTCAAAACATACCTAGAGCCTTTATAACACAAAACACCAAAATCAACTACAAACACATAGAATAGACTCTAAAAAGGAATTATACCATGTTGTAAAAGTGGTAAAACCCATGGTATATGAGTTCCCAATCTCATCTAGACTGAATCCAGTCACCAAAGTCGAGCTAATGACGGTAAACAAACGCTCGGTGGAGGCAACCCACTGGTGAGTTTTCTTTTAAAAAATTGCATTGTGGAGTAACTAGTGTTGGTCGACACCCTCCCTCCTAGAGTAGCGAGTGACACCCATCTTTGTCGGTCAACACTCATCTCGACAATGAGGTACATTTCTACTTTCCCTAGTTTTTACTTGCTTTCTTTGTTTATTTTTGCCAATCTCAGACTATATAACACTGGGGTCAGTGTTGTTTAAGTCTGGGGAGGTGTCTACTGACATTGTGTTTTGTTTTGAGTGTCAGTGTGTGTTTGTTTCAGTTAATACGAATCGTTTATTGAGTCAAAACTGAGTCACTCGGAAACTGCAATTTTTTTACTTGGAACTGACTACCTAACCACTATTTCGTACCATTCTTTGAGTTACTAATTTCAGGGTGTATTAGATGGAAAAATCCAAAGTGGATCAACATGTCAGTAACATCCACGCTCATTGGGAATGTCTGAAGGATCCAAAACCTCCTCCAACATTAATATACTCGATTTTATATACACTGGATTAGACTCCTGTTTTAGGTCTGGAAGGCTTGTCTGCGTGTTTCTTGATCCTCTTTCTCTCCACTTCAAAGCTAAAATAAAAAGAGAAAAGAAAAACATTTAGGCCAAAAAGAAGTGAATCATGTCCTGGTGGCAACCACCATTATTTCTTGGATCTTGGAAGCCTATCTAAATAACTTAGTAAATTAAAAAATAAAACTATACCCTTCAAAGAAGGGAGACATTGACTGAGTGAAGCGAAAAGAGAGAGACAAAAGGAAAAGAGAAGACTGCTTGTGTGTTCAGAAACCTGACTAGGTAAGAGTCCATGTGTCCTTCGATCGATACTCTCAAGATGAGCATGCACACTTATCTCTTAAATGAGGCTGGTGGAATATCAGTTAGATGTTGTCTAATGAGCCGTGGATGGATGGTGTCTTGTGAGATGTGGGCTGGATGGTCAGGTTGCTAATCCAAGGTTGAGTAAATGGAAGTACCTCCTAAATTTGGTACTTATTTCATGTGGCTTACAATATTGTAGAGGAGAAAGTGGTGGTTGTGAAGAATATATGATTTCCTGAATTTTCAAACCTCTTGCAAATCTTCATTGTATGGTTTGCTTGAGGGAAAACAAAGGATAATTTGCAGGAGTTGATATATCATGATTTTATTGGTTTTTACCATGGTATAAGTCTGGTTTTAGAGTATAATATATGTTTGAAATCTTTTTTAGAGACTTTGCGGGTTTAGGTATAATTTGGAGTACTTTGAAGATTCTAGAACTATTTAGAGCTTGAAGAGAAAGGATGATGAAAAGATCAAGTTGAACTCACGTGTGTTCAATGGTGTCGATCAACACCACACGTGGTGTTGCCCGACACCCATCCTTACACGTTAAAACCACATGAGTTTAATCAAGTTTCAAGAAATTGCTTAGAAGCCCAGAAATTTTAAGTATTTACAAAAGTGTCCAAGTTATGCTTTAGACCTATGTTATGTTTTCTAGGCCATAGTTGACGGCTAAGCTTTGTTTTAGATTTGGAGCAAAGAGAAGAACTCCTTTAGAGTTTTATTGGAACTCCTGTTTTGATTTATTTTATGTGATCTAAATAGTCTTTCATTATGTTTTCTTTAATCATATCGGAGTAATCACCTTGTTAGATTTAGAGATCTCTAGAGCTTAATGTCGAATTGTTGATTGATAGATTACAAGGATTATTAATAGAATTCTACACCAAAATTGCTGATCATACTAGTTTCTAGAATAATTAAGTAGATCCTAGAATCTTAGGACAGTTGTGAGACACAAGAATGTAATAAATTACCTGGACCTAATATTGTTGAAAAAGATACTTATTCGTAACGAGAGTTAGTTTAGGAATTTAGTTGAACAAATCGAGTTTGATCTAATGTTTTTTCAAAATCATTGAATTCGTAACGAGAGTTGGTTTTTAATAGAATTTAGACACCTGATAGTTTTTTGCATTAAGAGTTGGGTAACTTACTATTGAATCCGAGTTGTAGAATAAAATCTAACAATTATTTTGCACCTAGTGATTGCAGTTTTAAACCACCGGTTTGATTTCTCTTAATTTAGCTTTTTCTCTTGATAATTTACAATTGTTCTATATATTCCGTTTTTGTTGCTTTATACCTTTTGACTTAGCTGAACTTGAAACCACAAGTCTATGGTGTGATTCTCAGTCTCTATGGGTTATATCCTTAAGTATTATTGTGATTCTCTTACTTGATAGACTAACTCAAATATTAATTTGAGCATATCAGTTTTTAAGAAGTGGGTTTAAGTTACAAACTTATGTAAATAGTTACTAAATATTTATAATAATTTAAGAAAGTTAATCAAGTTCCTTTATTAAAAATTTATGAAATTTATGAAAATTATCAATATTTAAAGGTAATTTGAAACATAATATATTTTTTTTGGTAACATAATTCTCCCAAAATTATATTTGTGTACTCTTGGTCTCGTAGCTTTTCATGTACCATGCTATAGTATACTTTGTTGCCTCCGTTAACGCAAATATGAAATGAGAAAACAACCCTTAAAACCCTCAACTTTCAAATTAAAGTCCAAAAAATATTTATCTCATGTTTGACCCAATAAATTCTTCAACTTTTCAATCTTGGCCTTTTTAATTTTCATATTTTGTTGACTTGACCATTTAAAAAATCTGAAAAATCAACTGTTAAGCATGAGTAACGACCGTTATATGAATGTTTTAAAAATAATTTTGTTTAAAGAAATTTCAAATTTATTTCATCTTCCTCATTCGTAAACCTAATCCCTAATTCGATTAAGTATTCCCAAATCGATTTTAGAGGTAATCTTTGATAAATACAATCTTTGATTGCCTCTGAACTTAATTTGGGGAAGATGATATCGAGTTGTGAATTAGGATTTCGAGTGAGAAGATGAAATATGTTCGGCATTTTCATAAACAAAATGATTTTCAAAATGCCATTGTATTGGACATAATAATTGTTACTCCAGTTTAACAGTTGTCTTTTATTGTTTCTTAATTGGCTAAGTGACAAAATATGAGCGTTAAAATGACCAATATTTAAATATTGAAGTTTTTTTCTGGTTGAAATAAAAGTTGCAGGTTTTTTTCTTTATTTAGTAAGTTGGGGTTTAAATGGTTGTTTTCTCAATATTAAATACATGATACAATAGTTATGAACATCAGATTGTTCGCTTGTTTTTTCGACATTAAAAAGCTGATATATCACTCAAACTACACATGGTCTGGGAATCTAGATCAAGACAGAAAAATAAAAAAAAATAGATCCCTATAATCGCTCTTTAACTAATTATTTTAGTTGTGTTTCATAATCGAGGTCGAGGAGACAGAATCTCCTAAATTTGTTCAGTATAAGGTAAAATGTATGTGATTACAATGATATTATATAAGTTTATTCATGATCCTATAAATAATGAATGAGTATTTAGGCTGCATATACCTACAAAAAAAAACAATATTAGGTAACTACCCTAACACTACTGTTGACACTAATTATTGTGTTAACTTAATCATTAGGAAACTACCCTAACACTACTGTTGACACAAAAAAAAACATTATTAGGTAACTACCCTAACACTACTGTTGACACACAAAAAAACAATATTAGGTTACATGGTAAAAACAGATTATTGTGTTAACTTAATCATTATTTGTTCAACCGATATATTTTAACGGTTAACAATTATTATATTATGTTACAGCTCAACGTTTAGAAGAAGAATTTACACTTCTTCTAAATGTCCCTTGTTGACATACTAATAATTTACTGTTTTTTCTTCTTCTTATACGTTGTGTTTTGTCTCTCCTCTGAAAAATTGCAGAGTTGGTAACAAAGTAGGTGATGATTTGAAGATTCATGAAGAAAATAGATTGATTTAAAATAAAGCTTTAATCTTAATCAATGTTGAGAAAATTGGGAGAGAAAGAGATAGATGACAAAGACGTGAGTTCGGGAAAGAAAGAGAAACAAGATAAAACTTAAAGGGCATGGTAAAATGGGAAAGCGGACACAAATGTCTACAGTGGACATGAGTTTTTTATGGTTTTGGGTAATTTCTTAGTGATTTAGGTATATTGGCCCATTTATCCCATAATGATTATAGTTACTTGTTTTTATCTCATAAATTATAAATTATTGCTAGCACCATCAAATAGTTTAGATCTCTACCGTGAATACTCTATTACTTTTAACTTTTTCAATTACACAATCTAAATGACTTGATTTCTCAAATGAAAACTAAATAATATTTATAATTTATCTATTTTAAATGCATTGCTATATTATTTTGATTACCTAAACTATTTGAATTTGGTAAATATGAAATTAAATTACAAAACTTCGGTCAACAACTATAATGAACATATGATTAAATAAGTTTTGTCAATCAATCTAATATATTTTCATTGAGCCTCCCTCGTACATATTCATTTTTATTTAGGGAATATTTTTCCGTAATGATTTAGCTGACGTGCATTAATGTCAAATATTATGTAAACACGAGGAAATTTCAATAACAGAAAAGCAATTGACTGACAATAAAGTGGCTCTTCATTAGGAGAAGTATGTAACCCCTAATGCTAATCAATTGATTTCAAATGTTGGATTGTACTTAATTACTCAAATAACGAGTGATTCTTGGCATTGTGTTTCCTAACCAAATCTTTCCCACTCCTAGTAGGCTGACACGTGGAAACAAAAGAGGCTTCATAATTCCTTCTTTGGATTATATATAATAAGATAAAATAAATAAATAAATAATAATAACCAATTTGGATTTTAAATAATAATCAAATTAAATTAAATAGTTCACTTCGAAGAATCTATCCACGTTCTATCTGAACTTTTTTTTGTTTAAGCAATAAGCATTCTTCTTAGAGCATCTCCAACCGTACGGCTAGGGGTGGGCGTTTGGATAACCATTCGAATTCAAATTGGGTATTTTAGATTTTTGGATATTTTGGTATAGGAATATAGAATCCGTTCAGATATTTCTGTAGTTTGGATCAGTTTCGGATATTTTTAGTTCGAGGTTGGTTATTTTGGCTGGGTTCAAATATTAAGATTTGAAAGAAAAAGTTCATTTCTTAAATTTCTTGTATTTAAAAATATAACTTTCATTTAACTGATTTTTTTTTATTTTTTAATAGACTGAATGATTAATAGATTTGGAGATAACATTTCAAAAATAAAAAGACATTGATTTGATTATTTTTTTAATTTTTGGATGTAAATTTTGTTAATACATGAAACCAAAGCTTTACATGCATTTTAAGTGAATATTAAATTATTTTTTCTGTAATAATATGTATATTATATGATCTTAAAGTATGTATAACATCAATTTAAATATTTTAAATAAAACGAGAGATGTAAACTAGAAATGTAAAGTTAAGTATACTTATGTTCGGTTATCTTCGGGTATCTGTTCGGGTACGGATATTACCCATTTGGGTTCGGATATCCAATTTCTCCTAAATCAATACCGTTCGATATTTTGCTATTTCGATTTGAAATTTAATTCAAGTTTTTTGGGTCGTGTTTGGATACAGGTTCGGGTATCAGGTAAAATGTCCATACCTACCTACTGCATAATTTCCTCCATATAATTTATTTTATATATGGAGTAATTATTTTTTGTTTGTTCATGACTGCATTTTCTACTCTATTTTTAAAGTAAATTATGCAGTATGGTTAGAGATGCCTTCAATCTTTTTCTTGTTGACGTCAGAGTTTACATTTGTTTTAGTAAACTAAAAGATACATGAAAAACTGAAGTAACTGTATATACTGTTTTTGTGAACTTGGCTACTCCAAATTGGACAATTGATTTTGAAATATATTTTTTTTAACTACGGGACTGACTGATGTAACTGCAGCGATTGCGGGCGTTTATAGATGCGGGTGATTGCGTTTTTAATAGTTATTAAGAGATTTGAATTTTGGTACAACATTTAATTATTTTTTTCGTTTATAGGATACTTATGATTGGTTAAATACCAAATGTAACAGTGGTTAAATAATAAAATAATAACATTTAAATATATTTAAAATATTAAAAATCATATTATTATAATAAATATGAAAACTATATTTATAAAATTATACTATTATTATTTTTAAATTATAGAAAACATATTTTTTAAAGTTTTATAATTTAAATTAAAATATAATATATATATATATATATATATAGATTTATATTATTTAAATTTAAAAATTTAATAGAACATTTTTATTTTACATTTATATAGTTTTTAGAAAAGAACAATTTTCTACCCTCTTGCAAAACATCCTCTTGAACCTGATAATGTCGTCCTTACATCACCCACTGAAATCGTTCCTGCTTGAGTTTATACACCTAAAGTGTCATACCCTGTTCCAATAAAGAAATCTCGAAAGGATCGCGAGGAGATGAAGTGAAAAAAGATGCTTGAAGGCTTGACTATCCAGCTACCCTTGATTGATGCGATTCAGATGATACCTTCTATGCGAAGTTTATTGAAGGGATTGGTCTCAGGGAAGATCGCAGGTCGACGGTCTATTCCGAGTTCTCAACTAGAGTTGTTAAAAAGACTTAAATCATAGATAGATTCTGATACGCCCCGGTTCGAGCACCAACCTGCTTGTGTCATGGACACATCCAAGGTGGCGATCTTGTCGACCAACTAGACCTAACCGAGGTTTTCTCATCAGTTCATGTCAATTCCCTTATCATCTATGCAGCCTTGGATGAGCTAAGTCGACGAGCTGAAACAGAGTGTGCACAAGCTAGAACCAGCTGAAGAGAGTGTGCATGAGCTGAAACCAGCTAAAGTGAGAGTAGATGAGCTGTATGAGCTGAGTGAGCTAAGTGACATTACTTTGGAGCTGGATGAGCTAAGTGACACTAACTTGGAGCTGAATGAGCTAAGTGATACTGAAGATGGAGCTGGTTTAGTTGCTGGGCGAAATGGACCTTTTTCAGCCCACGGAAAAATTCATAAGAAATTCAATTTGGGTTTGTTTTACTCCAAATTATACAGGCCTTTGGTGATGGTCTTCTGCCCATTTGCATCAAGAAATATTAATAAAAGGAGTCAAAATCGTGGTCAGATCAAGGGGAATTCAACAACATAGTTATTTCTAGTCAAAATCTTAGTCTTTGTTTGTGTTTTCTAAGTTTCTAGTTTTCCACAAAAACTCTTGGTCTTTCTTGACCACAAGTAGTATAAATATCTAATCACAAGCCATGAAATAATCAGATTGTTTCCCCTTTTTATGAGTTTATCTCTTTGTTCTTTGCTTAGAACATTTCTTAGTTCTTGGTGAGGTTATCTCAAAGTTTTGATCCTTTTTTTGTTGGACCGGTGCGTCACATCCGGCAACGATTGAAGTCTAGTAGTATCATTGGGCCTTCCGCAACCCTTTGTGTCACTATTCATCCCATCCAGTTCTCCTTTTGGAGTTCATATCCATTTCAATCGGTTTGAGTGATCCTGTCCGATCTCAAGACGTATCAATTTGGTATCAGAGCCACTCAACCGGTACTATCTATCCATCCTTCTCATCTTTCATTAAACACTTCTTCTTCTTCTTCTTCTTCTTCTTCTTCGTCTTGTATCTCAAATCTGGGCCACTACCTTACCTATTGCCATTCTTCTATTAAAAAAAAAAGAAACAAAAAAAAGTTTGATTTATTTGGCTAGGTGGTGGAAGAGCAATCCTGCTGGCTGAAGGTAAATCCAGCCTTGGAGTGGTTAATACAGATTTCAAAAGTCAATTCTCTTATCTCTCTATCTTATGTTCATCTCTTGTTGCTTGGAGAAATCCATTGGGTTACTTGATTTGTTCTCTTAGAACTTTGAGAAGAGACTCTTGAGTGACCACTAAAATATGAGAGAAACACTTGAGTGGGTGATATTAAACACTTGAGAGCGTGAGGATTATTTGTTATTTGCTAACCTTTTGTGTTGAGTAATTTTCAGGATAAAAGATGTTTGGTCTTCTCAAGGAGAGTAACAAGGAGAAATTCTAGCGACAGGCTAACTTTAAATCTTCATCTCAAAATTCTTTGAATTTTTTGATGAGTTTGTTACTGTGCAGGAAAGGCCAACTATAAGAAGATCACATAAGGTGCCAAACCAAAGATGTAGAGAGCAGTCTAGATCATCTAGAGATATGGCTAATCCAAAGAGGCGATTGTTTCAGTTTGATGTCCAAGAATTTTGTGAAGGAAGTGGAAGCCCTCAAGGCCATCAGCAAGAGCCAAAAAAGAGCACATCCACACGTGCCCCTGTAGCTGAGCCATCCTTGTTCATCAGTAGGAAAACCCAAGGTGAATCTGAAAACCATTTTGAAGAACTTAAAGATTTTTCAGATTCTTTACCCATCTATGATGAATATGATGAAGATCTATTGGAAAGTTTGATCATTTGTGAGGATGAATGTGATCTTCCTTCTCCAAAACCTGATCTTATGATTATTGATAATGAAGAGACTAATGGACTAACCTGTTTTGAACCGGAGCATCCGAGTAGTCTTGTTCTAGTTTCACAGGTTTTTGAGGAAGAGCCATTGGACTACCCTCAACAAGGACCACATCTTGATACTAGGAGACCCTTGGACAATGATCTTAGTCCAATCTTTGACGAAGAAGACGAGCTTGATCCAATCTTTGATAAGGAAGCACCAAGCACATCATCCATCAACATGGAGAAACATCCTTGCTTTGATCCAGGCACAACTTCTACGCCTTTGCTTAAAGAGCACTGTGAGAAACTTTATTTGCTTAATTCTCTGCCTGAAATGTTTGTTAAGATCAGTTCTCAAGATGTGAAACGTTTTGGTTTTGACAAATTTAACGAATTTTGTGTTTCAAATTTTGTTTTTGATAACATGATTCATTCTTTTGAGAAATTTGAACCTGATGGAATTTTTGATCAAAAATGTTTTCAAAATGCCAATGACATCCATTCTGGATTTGTTTTGAGTTTTGATCAGTTTTTGAAACATATCAAAGGTTTTGATCATTTTGAAAAGGCATTAGAGCTTGAATTGCAACAACCTGATTTTTGTGCTAGAAAACCATTTGTATCATTTGTCTTCAAAGAAAATGGCTTTAATCTGAGTTCTTATAGACATGCACTGATCATTGGAAATTTGTGTGCATCCACTAGTGCCCTTGACGAATTCTTGGTTAAGAAGTTGCTGGAACAGAAATCACTTAGAGGTAAAAATGATTTTTGTGATTCTGTTTTGAAACCTGTCCATTCTTTCTCTGAAATTAATCTTGAACTTTTGTGTTCTGTTTCTGATCTTGATAGGCACGTTTTGAAAAGGGTCTATGGTGTTTCATGCCTTGAAAGTATTCTGATTTACAACACCTTCTTTGATAAACATGTTGAGCCTTGGATAAATAATTTTCAGTTTAGACTTAATCTTTTGTGCTCTAAATCTGAGAAATTTCTGCATGTTTCGGAATTGTTCTTTAGGAACCATGTAATCACTTGCCTTGAAACCCTTCTGGTCATTAATTCTTATTTTGATGTGAGCTTTGAAAGACTGAAACTTGTGCTACTTGTCCTAAGAAAGAAGCTTCGATTTGTGATTTGAACAAGTACATGTCTTGCACATATGATCCTGGTATTTTAAAGTTTGTTTTGAGTGTCCAGGATAAACAGGTTCAGCCTCAGAAAAGTGATAGCATTGATCGTGCTCATCAGCCTAAAATTTGGAGATGCATGTACTCAAGGAAACTGGCATCAAAACCCCAAGGAAGTTTCTTTCCAAAATTTTCTTTCATTGAATTATTACATGATTTTAAAATTATTTTTGTCTGATTCATTTTCTTTTTTTTCAGGTAAAATGGATTTGAGGTCAAATCCTTTTGAAGAGGAAGGGAATGATACGCTCCGGTTCGATCACCGACCTGCTTGGGTCATGGACACAGCCCAAGGTGGCGATCTTGTCGACCAACTAGACGTAACCGAGGTTTTCTCATCAATTTATGTCAATTCCTTATCATCTATGCAACCTTGGATGAGCTAAGGCCAGCTGATGAGACTGAGGACGAGCTGAAACAGAGTGTGCGCAAGCTAGAACCAGCTGAAGAGAGTGTGCATGAGCTGAAACCAGCTAAAGTGAGAGTAGATGAGCTGTATGAGCTGAGTGAGCTAAGTGACATTACTTTGGAGCTGGATGATCTAAGTGACACTAACTTGGAGCTTAATGAGCTAAGTGATACTAAACATGGAGCTGGTTTAGTTTCTGGGCGAAATGGACCTTTTTCAGCCCACGGAAAAATTTATAACAAATTCAATTTGGGTTGTTCTAATCCAAATTCGACCAGGCCTTTGGTGATGGTCTTCTGCCCATTTGCATCAAGAAATATCAATAAAAGGAGTCAAAGTCGTGGTCAGATCAAGGGGCATTCAACAACATACTTATTTCTAGTCAAAAGTCTTATTCTTTGTTTGTGTTTTCTAAGTTTCTAGTTTTCCACAAAAACTCTTAGTCTTTCTTTAACCACAAGTAGTATAAATATTTAATCACAAGCCACGAAATAATGAGATTTTTTCCCCTTTTTATGAGTTTATATCTTTGTTCTTTGCTTAGAACATTTCTTAGTTTCTTGGTGAGGTTATCTCCAAGTTTCGATCCTTCTTTTGTTGGACCGGTGCGTCACATCCGGCAATGATTGAAGTCTGGTAGTATCATTGGGCCTTCCGCAACCCTTTTTGTCACCATTCATCCCATATAGTTCTCCTTTTGGAGTTCATATCCATTTCAGTCTGTTTGAGTGATCATGTCCGATCTCAGGACGTATCAGATTCACTACTTGATATCTTACTGTTTGTATTCGAGTTTTAGGATACAAAACCCTTAGCTTCTATCCTCTATAATACACTTACTTGAATCCCTAGATCTAGCTATTTATTATTATTTATTACAAACAAATCAATCAATCAACCACTTTGCTTTTTTAACTTCGTTAAATTTATTTTCCTAGATTAATCGCGACTGTATGAATTTTATTGTGTGACCTCGTTCCCTCTGGATTCGATCCCTAAGTACTAAAACTGGACATGTTATTTCAGAGAGTAAAGTGCTATAGGGTTAATTTGAGCATATCAAATTTGGTGCCGTTGCCGGGTAGCGAGTATTCGCCATTAGACTCAATTTGTTTGATTTAGTCTAGGTTATTATTCTATTTTAGTTTACTTTCATAATTTTTTTTTGTGTTTCAGGTACATACATCTAGTACCAAGAAGCAATAAGAAGAGATTTTTTGGGTTCTTTAAAGGAGTATGATGATTCACGCACGATCCATAAGTCACGAGGGAAGTATTGATCGACACCCTCCAAGCAGCAGCGATCGACAGCGTGAACCAAGCATCGATCAACACTACTTCCGGGAAGACAAAGAAGGTCGAGGTATTAATACTGATTTTTGAAAAGAATGGGGTTTAACGAGTTGAAGAAGGTCGCGTTTGAAACAGCAAATCTAAATTGATTTATGCACATTGCAATACCTGATGCTACTTATGTTGCTGTGAATACTGGAACTGGTCGAAAATAGACGCTTAGAGACAACAAAAGTTTTGAATATTTCTACGTTAAAAGGTGTGAGATGCGTCGTTCTAAACGGCAGAGGAATGAATTTGAGCTGAACCCTTCATATATATCTCTTCTGGATCAGCATCCCATTCATGGTCTTCCTCATGAATGTCCCGTTAACCACCTTGAAACATTCAAAGATCTAGCGTCGACCATTTAGTGCAGAACCTTGATGATGATCGACACCCACCTGGTAGAATCGATGGACACCCAACAGAAGTTATCGGTTAACACTCATGGTCACGCGAACTGCCAGTATACATGATTGAACCAGATCCGAGTGAGGAGAGAATGCACAAGTCTGAGGCTTCACATGTTACTGTCCCCGAACATCTTAAACTACCTATATGTGCAGACAAGGCTGCTGGTTTCACAAAAAAAGTGAAGAGGATACATGATCATGTGAAGTTTGTGGTTCCTAGTGCTACTTCTGAAGTAGAGCTACATATTCCACCTCACATAAGTGAACATCTGGGATACTGCATTGGGATAGTAAAAGATTCTCTGACCGCAGATGTTTTCAGGAAAAATCAGGTCTAGAAGATGCTGTCAAAAAGGTCTCTTCGGTAAATATACCGACCGACACTCCACCCTCTGTATTGATCGACACCCCTCAGATATCTCAACACGCAGAGACAGAAATAGCCAAGTATGGGGGAAAATAGCAGAAAGCAGATCGGTGGTCTATTGAGCTTTAATAGCATCGATCGACGGTCTATTCCGAGTTCTCAAATAGAGTTTTTAACGAAGACTTAAATCATAGATAGATTCACTACTTGATATCTTCCTGTTTGCATTCGAGGTCTAGGATACAAAACCCTTAACTTCTATCCTTTATAATAAACTTACCTGAAACCCTAAATCTAGCTATTTATTATTATTGCTTACAAACCAATCAATCAATCAACCGCTTTTCTTTATTTACTGCTTTAAAATTATTCTCCTAGCTTAATCGCGAGTGTAATGAGTTTATTCTGTGCCCACGTTCCCTGTGGATTCGATCCCTAAGTACTACAAATGGACATCTTATTTGAGAGAGTAAAGTTGCTCTAGGGTTAATTTGAGCATATTAAATTTGGCGCCGTTCCCAGAGAGCGAGGATTTGCCATTAGACTCAATTTGTTTGATTTAGTCTAGGTTATTATTCTATTTTAGTTTACTTTCATAATTCTTTTTCTTGTGTTTAAGGAACATACATCTTAGTACCAAACAGCAATGAGAAGAGGTTTTTTGGGTTCCTCAAAGAAGGAGCCTGCTGATTCACGCACGTTCCGTAAGTCTACGAGGGAAGTATCGATCGATACCCCCCAAGCAGAAGCGATCAACAGCGTGAACCAAGCATCGATCGACACTACTTTGCGGGAAGACAAAGAAGGTCGAGATACTAATACTGAGTTTTGACAAGAATGGGGGTTTACGAGTTGAACAAGGTCGCGTTCGCAACAACACATGGAAATTGATTTATGCACATGGGGCTGCAATACCTGATGCTACTTATGTTGCTGTGAATGATAGGACTGAACGAAAATAGACACTTCGAGTCTACAACTGTTCTGAAGTGTTCTACGCTTAAACGTATGAGATGCATCGTTCTACACTCCATAGGAATGAATTTGAGCTGAATCCTGCATATATTTCTCTTGTGCGTCAGCATCACTTTTATTGTCTTCCTCATGAAGGTCCCGTTAACCACCTTGAATCATTCGAAGATCTAGCGTCGAGCATTAAGTGCAATGGAATTTCTGAAGACTACTACTTCTGCAAGTTATTCTCATACTCTTTCTGGAGAAGCATCGTGTTGGTTCAAGAAGTTGCCACCTGGATCTCTCACTACGTGGAATGAAATCACGAACGCCTTCCTCAACAACTTTCTCTATGATGCTGCAGAAAATCTAGAGATCGAGATGAAATCTATTCTGAGATATATGGTAGAGGATGATGAGAAACATGGATATGGAGAACTGAGTAGAGAGGACAAAGCTTATATTGGTAATCCGATCTTAGTGTCGAGCGACACTAAGACCTCAACATTGATAGACACCAAGCCCCTTCCGTCAACCCACACCTCTTGGAATCCATGAAAGATTGAGTTATCCTCAAGATATTAAAGACTCGACACTAAAGATCACTGATGTGTCAAGTTATCACGCTCCAGATGTAGAGCGAAATCACCATGGGAGATATCTTGAAGCTAGAATTTTTTGGAGTTAGAAGATGGAAAACAACATGGGTATGTGGATTGTGATAGGGAAGTCACTATGGAAGACTTTTTGGAGCTGGAAGAATGCTTGACGCGGAGCAGAAGTTTGATGATGATCGACACCCACCTGGTAGAATCTATCGACATCCACCTGGTAGAATTGATCAACACCCACAATAATTTATCGATTAACACCCATGGTCGGGCGAAACTGCCAGGATACATGATTGAACCAGAACCGACTGAGGAGACAATGCACAAGTTTGAGGCTTCACACCTTACTTTCCCCGAAAATCTTATACCACCTATCTGTTCGGAAGAGGCTGCTGGTGTTCACAAAAAATTGAAGAGGATACATGATCATGTGATGTTTGTGGTTCCCACTGCTATTTTTGAAGTAGAACTACCTATTCCACCCGACATAAGTGAACATCTAGGATACTGCATTGGGATAGTAAGAGATACCCTGCCTGCAGCTCTTTGTAAGTAAAAATCAGGTCTAGAAGATGATGTCAAAAAGGTCTCTTTGGTAAAAGTATCGATCGACACTCCACTATCTGTATCAATCGACAACCTCGGGTATCTCAACACGCAGAGACAGAAATAGCCAAGTATGGGGGGAAATAGCAGAAAGAATAGGAGGAATTTGAAGAAGAGGAAAAGGAGCAAGGGTGGTCCTTAGTTATCATTGATTCCTCACTTCTCAGATGGTGAAAGGAAATATATTGTCATGTCCCGGATCCTGGATAGGATCGTCGGGACAGGACATGGTTGAGGAAACGAACCAGTCAGGTCATATGACCTAAAGACAGGTGTTCCATGGTCTAAAAGGATGGTTAAGGGCATTAGGAGACTAAACCTTAACCAAATACTGACGGGGATAAGGTAAAACCAGCTGGACAAGTAATACGGCAGCTCGGTATTAAGTAGACAAGTTTTCCATGGTCTAAAAGGATGGTTTACGGCATTAGGAGACTAAACCATAAGCAAATACTAAAGGGGATAAGGTAAAACCAGCTGGACAATTAATACGACAGCTTGATATTAAGTACAACAAGATGGATCAGCTGGATGCAGCTGGACATAGCTCGGGCTAGCTCACAGTGAGTGTGGTCAGCTCCCTGAGCTGGATCACTATCTCACTCAGCTGGGACAGCTGGGACTCAGCTCATCTCAGCTGGACGGAGTGTTATGGTCTTGGGCAGTTGAACCAGTCCGGGCCATGGATGGGTCAGCCGGTTGGGTGAGGATGTCCAGCCATTGGGCCAATGGCTTGGGTAGTCTACGGGCTCGGTCCAGGGCCTTAAGGATGGGTGTAGGTCCATCTGGAATCTTCCATAGGATGGATATAGGCGAAAGGGTGCATGTGGGAGCAGTTATGGATGAAAGGATGTAATGAGATCAAAAGGTGCCCATTCACCCACAAAAGGGTGTCTCCTTGACCTAGGTAGTTACCCACGCCTTCCTCTATAAATAAAGGACACTGGGCACGAAAATTATCATCTTTTCCATAGGGAAACACAGAGAGAAAGGCGTGAGAGAGAAAGAAAGAAAGGGAGAGAGGAATAGACCATACAAGGTCGATATTTTTGTGTTTAATCAACCACAAGGTGAAGATCGATTCTGTAAAGGAAAGTCCGTCTGGAATAAGAATAAGATTCAAGGATAAGGTATTGGAAAATGAATTTAGGAGTTCAGAGCACACGTACAAAGTAATAGGGGTGGCCATGAAACCATCACCCACAACAATCGATCGGTTCGATGGGATTGTTGGGTCTGTTTTGCATTGGTCGCATCCAGTCTCTTCCTTCTCTGTTTTAATTAGTTTCTCTTCATATTCTACTCTGTATTTTCGTGAGGAATGGTGTGTAATGGTCACGGAATTGTCTTGGTAAGAGCCAAGGTCATGTTCGTGTGAAAACAACCACGAACCATAGTCCGTAGCCGATTGGACGGATGGTCCGATGGGTCTTAGCCATGGATCGGATGACCACCGTGTTGGTAAGGAATATCCGTGGGTTTCTTGGGCTTGTATTTGATATTGGGATAAGGCTTTGAGTCGGTCCTAATAGTTTGGATCAAGGACCAGTGTATCGTTTACATAAAGGGGTCTGATTGATCGAAGAATGGATTGGTTGGACTGTGCGATTGGTAAAGGCCAAATCCATATCTTCTCTTTTCCTTCATAATAAATATTTGTTCCTCTATATTCTGGTTGTGTCTTGTGGTTCAGACTCAGTGGCACTGGACTTAGGCCTTGGCCGGTCCAGAAACATAATCCTTGGCCTTGTCCGGACTGATCTTGGTCGGAATCAATGTGGTCTGTGTGGATTGACTGGATTCAGATAATGAGAATCTACTAGTGGAGATTTATTAGGAGTTTTAGTGAATTTTAATTAGTTTTTGGAGCATGTTTGGAAGAGGTCATTTTTGGACCAGAACATGGGCAGTCCATGATATTGTCTAGCCGATGGGTTAGATCACATTAGATCAGACTGGCCATGTGTTGGTTAAGTGTTGACGGTTTTCTTAAATGGTAGTCTGAGTATGGCTGATAGGATATGATTAAGTTCTCACCATCTCGAATTCATGTGGGGTGGTTGGTTGATTGAATTATGGGCTGATGATCATTGTGAGTCCCGTGGTTGGACATAATGTGATTAACGATAAGGCAAAGAGATGTTAGATGGTGCATCAGCTAAGAAGAGCTGAAAGCGTATCCTTAATCATTGAAGACTTATCTATGGTAACTTGGTCAGTGGGGATGGTTGGTTGAATGACTAAGTACCGAAGGGAAGGGTTCATGTATATGCAAGGAGGTGGAAATGAGCTCAAGGCAGCTGGTCGAAGTGTATAAGAGCTGGAAAAGGTACATGGAAGCTGGAACCAGCTCGTTGTTAGCTCAGCTCAAGCGTACCAGCTAGATGAGCTGGATGTACTAGCTCCACCAGTTGGGCACAGCTCAGTCCTATCTCATCTCAAGCGTATCAGTTCGATGAGCTGGATGTACTATCTCAATTAGCTGGAACAGTTGGACAGATGAACTACTAAGCTATGTGGATGTGGCAAAGGTATGAATTATCATACGTATGGATAGATTAGTATCTGGTTAGGATGCTGGTAGACTGTTTTAGGGGAATGGAACCTTAGATTAGGTAAAATTGAATCATGTCAAGGTTTGGTCTATAAGCTGAATGTAGTTAAGTGAACTGACCATGTCTTAGACAATTAGACCGGACGAGTACTTTATTGGATTAGATCAAGGGTTAGATAAGAATATTCCGCTTCATGTAAATAGAAATGATCTAAGCTAGGAAATGACTAAGGTGGTATTTAGCTAAGATCTAAGATAGCCCATGCTTTTAGGCAAAATTATTGCTAAGGACGAAAAAGAGGTTCAGTCAGTGTATGGACCGAGCAACGTGACGCCTTGACTGCGGCCTATTCGGTCGGGTTGGGTGTTACAAGTTGGTATCAGAGCATTCTTGATTCTAGGATAGTGGGGTTATTGGTGGTTATCACACATCCGGTTGTGGGGTCTCACGGGTGGAAAAAGCAAGAAGTCCCGGAAGGGAAAGGAGGCAGCTGAGGCATCCGGACCTGTGGATGCATTGTAGCTGAATCCGCAAGAGGAGATGCCTACTCATCTGGAGGGAGAGACCAATGCAGCTGAATTGCTGGTTAACCAGCTCTATCATACTGAAGTCCAGGTAGGTACAGCCGTGGAGCAGGTGAATGAAGCTGGAGAACAATTGAATGAAGCTGGAAAGCAGCTGGAGCTGGACCAGGAAAGGAAGTGAAGTTTTCCCGTGCAGGTAACCGATCTGATCAGGAAAATGTTACAATCGGTGGAAGAGTTAGGCCGGTTGACCAGGTAGATGAACCTTCCATGAAAGAAGTGTTGGAGGAGTTCAGGCTGATGAAAACTCAAATGCTGATAATGACTCAAGTGTTGACACCGATTGTGAACTCTTTGGTGGGACAAACCACTCAAGATCAGGTAGTAGCTCCAAAGGTTATTGGCCGAGTTGCACCTGTAGCGGAGGTGGTTGAGCTGTACCCACCATCTAGAGCAGCTAGGAAGGTTTACTATTTGAGCTTATTGGAACACATAACACGCCTTGGTACCAAACACTTTTCTGAAGTGTTGATCCTGTGAAGGACCGTGCTAAAGATGTTAAGTTCAACCAAAATTTCTTCTCGAAACTAAGACGATTAGTAAAACTTGATAAGGGTGAGCCGAGACAGAGTTGAGGTAAGTAAGGTATCGTGCTTGAGGACGGGAAAGTTCTGAGACGAGCCACTTAGCCAAGATACTCCAGGAGGAAGATCCTTAAACAAAAAGGTTGGTCGATGTAGTTATCGGAAGTAATGGACGGGTTGAAGAATAAAAGCATTGACAACTTGCTTTATGAACGACCTAACCAATGGATGTGACATGGACCTGAGAGTGGCTGCGTTTGAAAGAAAATAATCAGCAATCTACTGAGGAAAAGTGTCATTCCATGGTGGCCATTCAAAACAAGTGAGTAATATGCAATGTTAAATATAGATTAAGGGAGACACTACATGACTAGTATAAGAGTGGACTTGTGATCACATGAATCAACTAAGAAGCAGTATAGATCATGGTAGTAATCCTTATATAGAGACGGATGAAATGAACCAGTTCCAAGATGAATCCGACTAAAGAAAGAATGAGGAAACTTGAGATGTTCGTTTCAATCAATGGAAGGACATGATGTTAGGTATCTTAGTATGATGGAGATCAAGGCATATTATAAATGCTCTTGTGAATGGTGTGAGCTTTCGCAAAAGTAAGACGCATTTGAGAACGATATGGGACGTCTTCCAAATGTGTGATCAAAAAAAATTCTACTCATATAAGGACCCAAAGTATTGGTGGTGTGTAAACACACGTACTTTTTGATACTGGAGCTACACATAGTTTTGTGAGTCCAGGATGAACAGAAAGGGGTTGTTCCATTTGGGAACGGGGGGATTGTCTTAGGGTAGTGAATGCGGCCGGTGGGAAAGTAATCAATTCACTAGGGGTGATTCATGACATCCCAGTGGTGATCCAAGACAGGGTCATGCCTGTGGATCTTGTGGTAGTCCACCTAAAAGAATCACGAAGTGATATTAGGTATGGACTGGCTTGGAAAGAATCGGGCCACTCTAGACTGTCACCGGGAGCGTGTGCAGTTTGAGAGTGGGTGTGGGTCCCCGATCAGGTTCCTAGGTATACGTCTGATCTCTGGATGCTTGGTGGTGTCAGTGATCCATGTTGAGGGGATGTTGAGGAAGGGTTGTGAAGCTTATCTAGCCACAATCACCACTAAGGATGTTGTAGGAGGTGGTGACCCGGAGGGCCGCTGGTCCGAGAGTTCCATGATGTGTTTAGGGTGCTACAGGGCATTCCCCCTGATAGGTCGGACCCATTCATAATAGAACCGGAACCAGGGATGGTCCCATTATCCAAAAGTCCCTATGGTATGGATTCTACCGAGATGACCGAGCTAAAGGCGACCACGTCCGTGAGGGGATCAGGGTCGCAGTACAACCAATTCAGAGATGGACTTATGTTTGGGATGAGACGGTTGAGTCCTAGAGTGGACTATGACCACAATATGATAAAGTCCAAAAGTTGACAAGGTTAGCAACTTGGTCGAGTCCATGGTTGAGAAAGGATCAAATTGTGACCAAGTCCAATGATGGATAGTAGTTAAGAATAAGGCGACTTAGACTGATAAGAACTAAGATTGTAGTATGGACAAGCTGTGAAAGGCTGTGGTCGGATAAAGGGTAATTCAATACATTATGGTTAGAGTCCATAATCGATTGAAGGATCGGAACAGTCTGATAGGACTTGTGGTGAGGCGTGTAGCCTAAAAGTTTGGAACGAGTTCACTAAGATCTCTCTGATACATCGAGTGGCTTACATATTGGTTAAATCTACTAAGGCTCGAGTATGCAGTGGTGTCCTAGGGACTGGAAATGATATAGTCATTGACTATGATCAAAGGAAGATTAAATTCTAAAGAAGACGATATTCGAAAGAGGGACATAAACTTGGTGGATACTAAGACTGCAACCTAGAAAGTTTGGCCAGTGACACAAAGTATGTCTTTGGATAGAATTACAAGTATCACTGTTGGTATTCTTGATGGACCCTCGACTATGGTCAAAGTATCCATGTATGCGTACCATAGGCAGAAATAAGAATGGACTATTTGATAGGCTTTTTGGTTAAATTCTATCAAGTGGGGGAGACTTATACAACGATGGTCAAAGAGAATTGATCATTGGAGATGTCATTTGGTTATTAGGAACCAATCGAGTTTTGTTCAACGATCCGAAAAGACTAAGTTTGGATGGCACATTCTGTCAATAGACGAGATATACTCACTATTGGATTCGAGGACGAATCCTTAGCAAGTGTGGGAGACTTGTCATGTCCCTGATTCTGGATAGGATCGTCGGGACAGGCCATGGTTGAGGAAACGAACCAGTCAGGTCATATGACCTAAAGACATGTGTTCCATGGTCTAAAAGGATGGTTAAGGGCATTAGGATACTAAACATTAACCAAATACTGAAGGGGATAAGGTAAACTAGCTGGACAAGTAATACGACAGCTCGGTATTAACTACAACAAGCTGGATCAGCTGTATGCAGCTGAACTTAGCTCGGGCTAGCTCACAGTGAGTATGGTCAGCTCCCTGAGCTGGATCACTAGCTAACTTAGCTTGTCCAGCTGGGATTCAGCTCATCTCAGCTGGACGGAGTGTTATGGTCTTGGGCAGTTGGACCAGTCCGGGCCGTGGATGGGTCAGCTGGTTGGGTCAGGAGGTCCAGCCATTGGGCCAATGGCTTGGCCAGTCTATGTGCTCGGTCAAGGGACTTAAGGATGGGTGTAGGTTCATATGGAATCTTCCAGGGGATGGATATAGGTGAAAGGGTGCATGTGGGAGCAGTTATGGCCGAAAGGATGCAATGGGATCAAAAGGTGCCCATTCGCCCACAAAAGGGTGTCTCCTTGTCCTAGGCAGTTACCCACGCCTTCTCTCTTTCTTTCTTTCTCTCTCTCGCCTTTCTCTATGTGTTTCCCTATGGAAAATATGATCGTTTTCGTGCCCATGGTCCTTTATTTATAAATAAAGGACCATGGGCACGAAACGATCATATTTTCCATAGGGAAACACATAGAGAAAGGCGAGAGAGAGAAAGAAAGAAAGAGAGAGAGAGGAATCGACCATACAAGGTTGATATTGTTGTGGTTAATCAACCACAAGGTCGAGATCGATTCTGGAAAGGAAAGTCTGTCTGCAATAAGAATCAGAGGCAAGTATAAGGTATTGGAAAAGCACTTTAAGAGTTCAGATCAAACATTCAAAGTAATAGGGGTGGCCATGAAACCATCACTCACAACAATCGATCGGTTCGATGGGATTGTTGGGTCGGTTTTGCATTGGTCTCATCCAGTCTCTTCCGTCTCTGTTTAATTAATCCTCTTTCATATTCTACTCTTTATTTTCGTGAGGAATGGTCACGGAATTGGCTTGGTAAGATCCAAGGTCATGTTCTTGTGAAAACAACCACGAACCATAGTTCAAAGCCGATTAAACGGATGGTCCAATGGGTCTTCTTAGCCATGGATCGGATGACCTTCGTGTTGGTAAGGGAATATCCGTGGGTTTATTGGGATTGTATTGCCTATTGGGATAAGGCTTTGAGTCGGTCCTAATAGTTTGGATCAAGGACCAATGGATCGGTTACAGAAAGGGGTCCGATTGACCGAAGAATGGATTGGTTGGACTGTGATGTTGGGAAAGGCCCAAACACATATCTTCTCTTTTCCTTAGTAATATATCTCTGTTCCTCTATATTCTGGTTGTGTATGGTGGTTCAGACTCAGTGGAACTGGACCAACTCCTTGGCCGGTCCAGGAACATAGTCCTTGGCCTTGTCCGGTCTGATCTTGGTCGGAATCAATGTGGCTGGGTGGATTAACTGGATTCCGATAATGGGAATCTTTTAGTGGGATTTATCAGGAGATTTAGTGAATTTTAATTAGTTTTTGGAGCATGTTTGGAAGAGGTCATTTTTGGACCAGAACATGGGCAGTCCATGATATGGTCTGGCGGGATGGGTTAGATCACATAAGATCAGACTGTCCATGTGTTGGTTAAGTGTTGACGGTTGTATTAAATGGTAGTCTGAGTATGGCTAATCGGATATTAATAAGTTCTCACCAACTCTAATTCATGTGGGGTGGTTGGTTGATTGAATTATGAGCTGATGAGCATTGTGAGTCCTGTGGCTGGAGTTGCATGAGATAAGAAGAGCTGGAAGTGTATCCTTAATCTTTGAAGACTTCTCTATGGTAACTTTGTCAGTGAGGATGGTTGGTTGAATGAGTAAAGGAAGGGTTCATGTATATGCAAGGAGGTGGAAATGAGCTCAAGGCAGCTG
>CAJHQP010007050.1:0-34436 GCA_905132765.1 Moricandia arvensis | reverse complement strand
CACATAATGGAAGAGAGATTAATTTGTTTTATTTTCTTTCTTTTAACTTAAAAAATTTTTAGTATCTATTTGTTATGACTGATTATAACACATCCATGATCGTAACGAAAACCATATCTCAAATCAACCAATCAATTTCTTTTATATTATTAAATCCAATCATTAGGAAATTAAAACCTAATGATGAAGTTGTTTTTTTTTCTATTCCTACGCATTGCGGAGATTCTTTGCATTTTTATTTGTCGTACATCTACATCATATCTATTATTTCATTATATATCGCTAGATTCTTTTCTTCCAAAATTGCTCGACCTACTAGAAATTGAGTTGGCATTCTGCCAAAATTCAAATATTCACTTGTTATTTCTTACTCTTTCTTTGATTATATTATATAGTATCATATTGTTGATTAAATTTCTTATTATGGTTCTGATTCTATTTGTTATTATTCTATTTTAGTGTGTGTTATCTCTCATTCTTTCTGTATCTTTTCTTGTATTTATCATAATCTATTTTTATCTTGTCTCTTTCTAATGTTGATATCATTCGATTTTAACTAGTCTTTTTTATATTTTATTACATCCATAGTTTTTATTTTATTTTTTACCTTTTTCGTAATCTTCCCATAACTACTTACTTAGATATCAGATAACAGCAAGTGAAGGAACATTCAAGAATATGATTGTGCCATGAGAAATTGGTAATTGAAATAGAAAGAAGTCCACATTTAAATTCACTTCTGCCTTTTTCCGTAGATGTGGTGGATTCTAGTATATTATATGAATGGATAGAGAAGACGATCACAAATACTATAGATGTTTTATACATAAAAAGTAATGAATGTCTTAGGAGACGAATTCCAACTTCTTCAATCACTTTTAGGCTCTGAACTAAAACTACTATTATTTAAACTATGGTGAAGTGTGTGCATTTATTTGAAATTCTGTAGTATTGTATATTAGTCTTCTGATTATGCAATAAGATTTATTTTACACTATATAACTTGATAAAGTACTCACCAAAAGATTAAATTGATTGCTAAGGTTAGAATGAATTTCAACTAAAACCAATTGGGATAAGTGATTTGATTCATCTATATTATATACACTAAGCGTTCTCTTCCAATTATGAAGTGGGATTTTTGCCTATACGCTCGAGATGATGTTTTTTTTAGCGTCATGATCGCTGGACCGACTTTGGGCTGATCGATAATGGCTCGGGTTAGAATGTTTGATAAAGATGATATCATGTTCAAGCCTTATTGATTTCCACTAAAACCTAATTGTGATAATATGGGATTGACTCATCTATATCTATACTATTCAAGAATGCAATCTACCTTTAGATGCATAACATTTTCCTAAAACTGATAAAGTAAGAGAAACACACCGATTTATGACTTTTATGACTAGAGCCGAGTAATAATGTAGCAAATATATTTTGCAATTGTACTCTTCTTCCATCCGGTTTGTTTCATCGCGCTATTTTGGATTCAACAGTTTTGGTCATCCAAGCAAAGATTTCTTAAAAATGTTTGGATTTCATCATTTGTTGCATCATGAAACAATATTGAAATATATGTTAAACATATTCAGGTAGTTGAAAACCTCAATCAATACTGTATAGTGTACTTTAAAGATAGTAGTTTTAATGAAATTCTTAATTATCATTCTTTATTATCTAGCAAAGATAATCAGTGACTCTTTTTTTTATTTAGAATGCATGTTTTACACAAGCAGGTAAAATGAGATTTTAGATAAAACTTGAGTAGATGTGTCCATATTTTTATATAAATAGAATTTTAAAGGAAAACATTATATAGTTGGGATTGGTCTAAGCATTTCGAAACTTATTTTCAATTTTTAACGTCTAAAATGAAATTTAGGTAGAGAAATACTATATCTCACTTTATTTTTCATCTATATGTATAAGTGAGATATTTTGTCTAAATCACTATTTTCATCTAGATATAATATTAAAAGTACATCACAATACCTAGAATAATAGACAACAACATAAAGTATACAAATACCATGAACCCTGA
Organism: Moricandia arvensis; assembly: GCA_905132765.1. Taxonomy (NCBI): domain Eukaryota; kingdom Viridiplantae; phylum Streptophyta; class Magnoliopsida; order Brassicales; family Brassicaceae; genus Moricandia; species Moricandia arvensis. The sequence continues at coordinate 32,392 of CAJHQP010007050.1, read as the reverse complement.
ACATTGAGTAGGTTATACGTGACTGAACCATTGAGTAGTATACCGTGACCCTGAACCATTTAGTAACACATCACCTCCTTTCGTACTTTCTTTTTCTGGATATCTCTATTAATAAAAGAAGACAACAAACGATTGCGAGAACGTTTAGTTAGTTGGTATGTACAACATACCCAAACTAGTCACTCCTTTGTACTTCTTTGCTGGATCTCTCCTATTAATAAAGAAATGAAATCAACGATTGCGAGACATTCTAGTTAGTTTTTGGTATATAAACTCGAACTTCAATCACCATCCAAAAAACACCGGTCGTTGAAACATGGATATAATGACCCATTAGCTCGAATCCACAAAGAACACCAATATTGACGAGATCTGATCTAATTTTTGATACATTGTCCTTTGCAACAAAACTATTAGTACGTCACTGCTTAGTCTTAGACATGTATATATATTTATAAGTATATAGTTTATCGAAAAAACGAGTTTCCCGATTACGACGATTGCTCATGCTACCATCATATACACATTTTTTTGGAAGTAGAACATAACAAAAGTGAAGCTATTCCAGATTGCAAAAACTCAAACTAACTTTATCGTCCACAAGAACATTAGGGCCCATATTTTATAAAATTGACACCTTTTCTTATTTCAGATTCATGTTATGACAGATTGCCAACTAAAACTATACAGATTGCATACACGGTACATGTTAGTTTACGGATTCATGCGTTGTTGAAGTCACTATAGTCCACATGAGCTGCACGTAAGGAACCTCGTCCGGACAATCGATAAGTGAAACATTTGTCACAAGATCTCAAAATTTGGACCGCACACGCATCAAACACTACATAGATATAAACCCATTTTTATAGACCCCAAATTTATTATAATAAAATACATGGAGACACTATAATCACATTTCCTTAAAAATTTCAGAACTGGCCTGATGCGTGTCGATATTTTATCAATCCAAATTAATGTCAGAATAGACAAGTATTCTAACCTTGTTAAATCTGCATATGAGAGTTTAGGTTTTCGTTGCTTGTGGAATCTCTCTCGTCAATGTGAGGGTCCTTATATGCTCAGAGACTTGTTTGTAGCAAACAAAGGTTCGTATATTTTGTCTATCGTCAAGCCGTAAAAGGGCTTGTTGATATAATTGCAGATACTTCATGTATCCTTTATACGTAAGTATTAAGATGTGATATCTAAACGGGAGGATAAAGCTAAGTAGAGATGTGGCTAATACTAATGTGGTGTCGAACATCTTCACATGATATACGTATGATGCATCCGTAGAGCTAAAGAGCACATATGCAAACCACTAATCAGCGATAGATTCTATTAGACACGTCCAATGGGGGTTCTTATGGTGGTTTTTGATGGGTCTAACACATTGATGGGGCACAATTCCTTTTAGAACAGCTCTAAAATTCCTATTGAGCCCTGGTTCTAAACTGTTGCGGGCCCGCACTGACAGCGTGGCGGTCCGCGTTGTTTATCTGTTTTAATATTTACAAAAATCCAAAAAAAAAGAAAAAGAAAAGTTTAGAACCCCAACGGGGTTCCAACCGTTGGAGGGTGCTCTTAGTTGTCTAGCTATAAAAACAGAAACATCTTTAAATTATTACAAACCTAAACTTCACTTATCCATTTATCGAATAAACTTTTAACACTTTAACGATACATGTGTATTCAAACTAATAGTTACTTGATCTGATAATGCTTTTGTAATAGTATTATATAATCAAGTGATTCTCATGTACTCCTACACAAACATAAATATTTACATAATCATTTGTAAATATTGTTTTCATTTATTTATATATTTTAAGTTATTTCGTAATTTATATGTATGATAAATAAATAAAAATTGTATTACGCATCACTAATTAGATATGTGATTTTAAATATAATATTTTATATTAATTCAAGTATTCAATTTGGTATGTTGAGTTGCATTCATTCTTTTAAATTTAACAAAAAAAAGAAATTATTAACTTAAAAATTGACTTATTATTTTCCGTAGTTCAGTTCATCCTCTTATATTTTGTAAATATTTTTTCATCATTTGTAAACCTATTATTTAATTATGTATAATTTGATATATGTTTTTGAAATAAAAATAAAAATATTAAATTAAAATTTGATTGATAAACATAGCTTGTAATAAAATTTACGCACCTATATAAATATGAATATATATATATATATATTATAATATATATATATATATATATATAAACTAATCATCTAATTGGTTGATTTTATTATTCATATTTTGTTTGGTTTTATTATTCAAATTTTGGTATATTGAATTGTATCAATTCCTTTGAAATAAATAACAATTTTTGGTTTTAATTAGACTAAAATAAGAATAATCTTATCATCTGATTTTTTTTAGTTTATACTTAGGTTTGATAAATATTTTCTTCGTTTCATTATGATACATGTTTTAGAAAAAAATATTTTTTTTTCATAAGTATATATATATATATATTTGTATGTTTCTATGAAAATAATTCAAATTTTAAGAAAATTAATTGAATTTATTGAGTTACTATTGGTTAAAAAATATTAAAAATTAAACATTACAAAATCGATACATTTATTATAGCGATTTAATGCATTTTATTAATATGTGTGAAAACCTCCAAAAACTTATCTTTATGGAACATATGGAGTATATTGTTAAAGATTATGTACAATTTGATATATAATGTTTTGATAAATATATAAGTCTTTATATTTTAAAGACTTATAGATATTTCTTTTTGTTTATGTTATGGACAAATATAAAGAAAATAATTAAAATCCGTTTCTATATATAACTATATATATATTTTATAAATATTTAATTTTATAATTTATCTTCTTTTAAAATTTTAATTAAATGAAAACGCTAATTGAAGTTTTGCTTAAAATATTTTTTTTTATCACCAATGTCATTTAGGTATAATTTAAGTTCACTAGATTATATATATAATTAAATTTTGTGAAGATATGATATTAGATGATGAGTTATGTTGTTTAAATTACTTGTTTACTAATCATTTGATCAAAATATATTTATAATAGATTATTATCTTTTAGAAAAGACTATCCAATTTTTCTAATTGGTTATGTGAAGTTATGCTGCATATAAAATTATAATTTTTAATTTTTATTTTAAAAATTCTAAATTTTTTATCTATGCTATTGAAGAAAATAAATAAAAATTATACATAAAATATATTTATATTTTATAAATATTCCTTTTTCTTATTTATGTGCTTTTTTCAAAAAAGGAATTTGAATTGAGAATTCAATTAAAATGTATTAAGAAAAAATAAATAAAATAATTGTTAGTTATGACAATTAGATATAATATTTAATTTACTATGGATATCTATTTAGTTAACCATTGTGAGAATTAATTTAATGAAAATACATAAAATGACTTCATAAATAATATTATAGAGAAAGAAGTTCTTAGATTTTGAATGTAACAGTTTTTGTTTTGCATCGAATGTCACCCTTTGTTAAGGGTATTTACAAATATTAGATAAGTACGTAGATGAAACCATAGCCATAATTTCATTTGATTATTTTAAAACTATAAAGCTGATTTTTTTTTTAAATGGATATCGAATTTTTAGTTGGTACTGTGTAATTTTGGTTAAACAGTACAACAGTGATAAATTATTACGTGGCTAAATGCTAGTGAATTTGGGAATGTTATTGTCCGTCACTTTTATATTTGCATGATATAGCATAAACGGGTAGCAACTAGAAAGCAAATTGGATGTTGTGAAGGACCAGTCTCCAGCTTCATGATCTTCTGTATCCGATCCATCATAGACCCCACCCCTCCTCCTCCCATTCATCATTACTTTCAAGGTAATTACCTTTTTGACTCCTATTGGCTCCTGCAGATCTTAAAACTCTTAATTATTTATGAGTTTTCATTATTTATTATAACTATACATAAGAGGATTAGGGATCTTTGCGAGAAAACGGTATTTTTTTTAAAAACAACTTTTCTTTTGGTGTGAATAACAATGGTATATTGTTAAACATTACTATTACAAATATAAAAGTAATAACCATTGTATATAATTCGTTAGTCACTAAGCAATAAGTTTCTGGCAACAAATTTAAGTAAAAAATGTAATGTTTGCTCGTTCTAGTTTACACCAATTTAAATTAAATCAATAGTATATTGAACATGTAAAACAATAATAAAGGACCAAATGGCTCGGAGTGGTTTGGTTTACGCGCGTGCAGGAGGAGCCGATCAGTTCTGCATGCAGAGTTTGAAGGTCTACTTTGGGCAGTTTCATGTATGAAAGACATGCAGATAACTTCGATACGGATAGAAACGGACTGTTCGGACCTAGTAGACATATCTACTAATCCGGATGACTGGCCAGCTTTCGCGACTGAGATCGAGATGTTCCAGGGGACTTCAGGAAGGATTCGAGGATGTGAGCATGTCTTACATTCCTCGGTCCAGAAATGGTCGAGCGGTTTTCTTTAGCCAAAGAAGCAAGAAGGAAAGGTTCCACTTTTTCCCATATTAGATCAGACCAGGCCAGACAAAGATGCTCCCCGGAGGATCGACTCGACTGACCACCACTTAATCTAGACTGAAATGGGCAGATGACAAAAAAAAAAAAAGAAAGAGCTGATACCCAATAAAAGTAATAACCATTGTATATAATTCGTTAGTCACTAAGCAATAAGTTTCTGGGAACAAATTTAAGTAAAATGTTAATGTTTGCTCGTTCTAGTCCACAACAATTTAAATAAAATCAATAGTATATTGAACATGTAAAATAATAAAAGAGCTGATACCCCAATAAATAACCCAAAATAAGTAGATAAATTACTAAGAATATCCCAAATTAAATACCATTTTGTAAAAATTCTTTCAATCAAAAATATATTAACATTTTGGTTTATAATTTAGTGATTATTGTTTTGGGGTTTAGTGTTAAAGGGGTGGAGTAGAATTTCTAAATATTTTATAAATATTTTAAAAAAATAATTTAATCTATTTTCATCATAATTTAAATATGTTTTTAAAAATTATTATTCATTAAAGGTGAATTTGCAAAGTGATATCAAATTTATAGTACAATAGCAATTGCCCCAAATAAGTATTATATATAATTTAGACATGACAGATAAATAGATATGGAATGAAACTTCACATAAATTGGAATGATAGCTTTTAAAAATCAAGAGCGTGTTGAAGTTCCAATATTTAAGTCTGAGTAGTCTTCTGAGAGAAGAAAAGAATATATAACGAAGCCCAGTGAGTAAGCCACTACCGTCATTGACTCATGATGAAACAAATAACATGCAACTCACTCATTGTGCATACAGTTATTCTTTTATATTATATGACCTAACAATTTTCTGTTTTTTTTTTTGTCAACAACAATTTTCTGTTTTAATACGAAAAACTTAAGAAAAAGTTCGTTACGAAAAAGACATAAAATAGGAATGAAAAAATAAATAAATCAAAATTGGCCCCCACGCGCAACGCGACGAAGACCGTATAATTGTACAGCCGTGCCGCATCCGATTCCTTTTCCCCTTGATAGATACTGCAAGCTCATTTTCTCATTTCCTGGCTCTATTTTATAACTGTTAACATAGATAAAAAAATTGTTTTATATTTTCCGCGATATCTGACACTTACGTCATTTTCTTCTTAAAATGTTGAAGTGTCTCCAGACATATGATTATTGAGACTAGTTCCAGTACTCTTAATGAACGTATGTACATGTGTGCACAAAAAAAAAAACGAACGTATGTAGATGAATTTGCACAACCTCGCATCAGATTACTATTGACGATGGATTCGTGGATCCATAAGTAGAGCCGTGATTAATCTAAATAAAGATTACTCATTCTGAACTTTAGAAATAGAGCTAATTAAGAGATAGATTTTTTTATGGATTTCACCGTATTAAATCGCTATAATAAATGTATCGATTTTTATAACTTTTAATTTTGAATAAACTTTTACTAATAGTAATTTAATAAAGTCAATTAATTTTTTTGAAGTTTACAATATTTTCATAAAAACACAAAATATACATTTTATAAAAAAAAAATTTTAAACATGTATCATAATGAAACATAAGGAATATAATTTAAAATATCGTACTAATAATAGATTAAAATCAATTTATATGTTAGGATTTGATATGCAAAACAAAATATTTAAACAGTTAGTCATTCTAAATACCTTCTAAACTTTTATTTTTAACAAGTTTTAGCAAAATTAACACGGTAGAATTTTAAATTTTTACAAAATGTCACTAAATCCTAGTTCCTAAAATCTGAATCATATATCCTAAAAACTAGACTTGTATCCAAATCAAAATCAAATAAATTAATTAAATTCTAACTTTTAAAACTAAAGTTTAAATTCAATGAAAATCTGACAAAAAAAATAAAGAAAGATTTATTTTTTGGAAGGCATTTTTTATTTAGTGTTTTTCTAAATTGTTCCTATAAATTACATACACATAAACCTAATATACAAATAATATATATATATATATATATATATATAGGGATAGACAGAGAATAAATAATATACAATTTGAATGGAGAATGGGGCTGGGGTGGGTTGATGGTGATGGTAGCTACTGCTGTGTGATAGGGTCCACATGTATAGTTGAAACCACGCCAGGTTCGTCTTGACTTCGATGCACACAATATCTAATATGTGTACGACAAAAAATTCTCTCTCATTTGTTTTTGCTTTATTATCATTCAACACCGTTCATTTGTCATAGTATTAGATTAATTTTGGAGTGAATAATAGATGGATTTTGAAAATCTTATACACAATGCATCTTAGTGGTACATATAAAAGACTATAGACTATTCTTTTTTTTTTGTCAACAACTATAGACTATTCTAGGTATTTCTTATTCACAGCTTTTTCATATTAAATGCTTTAAAAGAGAGTTTTATTAAAAAAAACGAGAGAATGTTTAGCTAGCTATCTGGTCAATTGGAGAAAAATTGTAGAGAGATCGCGTATCTATATCCTTTGTTCCTGGTGTTCTTCAGTCTTTCTTTATTTTCACCGATTCCTCCAATAATTTTCTTGTCGCTTAATCTCAGGGCCTCGATTCATTTACCATTATTTGCTTATACCTTTTAATAATTTATATTTGTTGTTAAGTTAGATTTTTAATCTATTCGACTATCCTACAAATAAACAAATTTCTATTTTAAGTGAGGTATATTAACAATGTTAGAAGTTAGAACTCTAATCTGCTGTTTTAAAGAAAAAATAAAGAACTCTATTTGCACACAAAAATATTAATAAAATTATTAGCTAACTTGTAACCGTTGAAGACTTGAGCCAGAATTTTTTTGGCTTTAATGTGAAAATACTACGAACAAAAAAATAGCAACTAGCCACAAGAAGAGAAAAAAAAACAAAAAATTTAGAAGGACCCACTTCATCAGTTTGCTTTATATATTAAGAACCGTGCCCTTCTCCTTATTCATATCTTGCTAACCATTTTTTTCTCCCAAACTCTCTCTCTCCCTTTCATTGAATCTGAGCAAAATAACGACCATAGTTGCTTATTATCACTAAGGAAAACTAAAGTAATCGTTCATCAGTCCTTTTTGCAAGGATGGATCCTCAACAGGTAATATATTGCTTCTATCATTTTAGTATGAACCTTCTTTTATGTTTATAATTTTTGAGCTCTATGCATCAACCAAAATCAAACACTAAGGAAAAGTTTTTTTTTTTCAACTTCTGCTCGTATTAACTATAAAATTCGTCATGACCTAACCTTATCTCAAAACTCGTTAAAAGAGAACAAAAATTGTCTTTTAGCAAGAGGGTATACCATATAGAAAAAAAATCATCGTTACACACTCTTCAGAAAAAAAAGTTTTATTAAAATTTTGCTTGAATGTGCAGGAAATCTCAAATGAGACACTGGAACCATACTGGTAAGCTCAACAAAAGGAAGCAATTATAATAACAATAAGATAATGGAAGAGGAAATGAAGAAGAAGAAGCAAGGAAGAGGAGACTTAGGAGGTGAAGCTCAAAAGTGTCCAAGATGTGAATCTCCAAACACAAAGTTTTGTTACTACAACAACTATAGTCTTTCTCAACCTCGGTACTTCTGCAAATCTTGTCGGAGATACTGGACTAAAGGTGGCACTCTCCGTAACGTCCCCGTTGGTGGTGGTTGCCGTCGAAACAAACGATCTTCTTCTTCTTCTTCCTCATCTTTCTCCAAGAACAACACTAAGCCTATTAATTTCCATAATGACCCACTTTACAACCCTTTTAATTACGGGAATGCCATCCTCCTTTGGGTTATGACTCTATTGATCTCAACCTCGCTTTCGCTAACCTTCATAAGCATCCCTCCTCTCAGCCTACGCCGGCTTTCGGGTTTGGTGGCGATCTTTCTATTTATGGAAACTCAACGAACGCACATTCTGATGTGTTCGGAAACGGAGGGATCTTCGGAGGGCACAACGGTAATTTCAACAATGGTACTTTGTGTTATGGGTTTATTCCTGGAAATGAGAATGAAGCAAGAGTTCTCCGTGGGGGAAAAAGAGAGAAAGCAAGAGAATGTGAACTTCACCAACATTGTCTCAGAGAATCCGAGTAGGTCTTATGGGGATTCCCATGGCAGATGACCGGAGATTCAACCGGAGTTGTACCGGAGATGGATCCTGGAAAAGAAAGCTGGAATGGAATGGCTTCATCTTGGAATAATGGTTTACTCAACACTCCCTTGGTCTAGATCAAGATCATAATAACAAATAAATAATATTACTATATATCACAGTTTATGTCATCACATGTTTGTATACCACTTTCACTATATGGGGATGCTTGGGTTTCAATTTCTAGGGTTTCTATCTCTTGTTAGTTTCCCAACTCTCTTTGTCTGAGACACCAAAGAGTAGTTCTTTCTTTTCTTAAGAAAATATTTTCTTCTTTGGTATTTTAAATTTGTAATTTAACGGTGGCTTGGTTGGTTAATTACATGTTATCTATGATGGATGCTTTCGTTTTCGTTTTCTTGTACTTTTATTTTTTAATTTAAACCTTCTCATATATGGGATTAGTGTTGGATATGTATCCGCAGATAGTGCGGAAGATTATTGTTTAAATCAGAATATCTAAAGGCTGATTCTGGACCTGTTTGGGAAAGATCATGGACTTAAGTCATTTTCAGTTTTACTGTAAAATATTATTTTAGTGTAATTTTTACACAAAAACTTTTCAAATTCAATTACTGTTCAAGATGTGGAGTAGGTGATGAGTCGGTAAACTATGCAATTTTTGAATGTTCTTTTCTATTTCAGGCTTGAGCCTTAGCCTCGACGCCATCATATCCAAATATATTCTTAACATAGAGTGTATATGTTAATTTGGACTATCTTTTCTGGAGGAAAAATGTAAAAGAAGATTCAAACCTCGACATAGATTCGTATCCCTAAATTATTTGGTATCTTTGAAAAGCTAAAAAAAGATAAGCTCAGAGAAATTTCGCAAGATCATGTTGAATTAATCTGACATGCACATAGTGAATATCAAGCTTAGTTTGATGCTAACACTAAAAATGTTAGCAACGGGAAGTAGAGGCAACCACATGATACACAAACACCTAGATTACAAGACATTTATCTGGTAGATGGATCATGGACAGCAGATGCTATTTTTTGTGGATTTAGATGGTTTTGGATGGATGCAACCATAAATGAACAACTGCTAGAGTCAAGGAATAAGGAGAGATGACTATCACCCCTTCATTCGGAGCTTGAGGTTTTTAATGTGGACTATGGAGAAAAATGATTGAATACACATCTTGCCAACACTTTGGAACCGACTACATGGACTTAATCGCATGATATGGAATCCAATAAAATGGCCAGATCTCTCAACAGAGGTGGAGGAGTTCTTTTATGTTAGACAATGTTTCCATGATTTCAGGATCATCCACGTACCTAGAGCACAAAACAAGAAGACGAATTCATTGGTAAAAACAGCGTGTGAATTTCATCATAGTTTAGTTTTTATTGGTTGTTATATTTCAGTTTGGATTCCAAGACTACCTCTTGTTTTAGAGTAATAGAATAGCCGTTTGATGTCAAAAAATAATAATTCAAACATAACATCACATTATTTGAGTGCAAAACAACAACGTCACACCAAATTTAGTTCATTACTATTTCTAAAGTAAACATATTCACTTATCTTACTTAATAAAATAAATATTAGTGGTAAAATAAACACATAAAATAGAAAAATTAATAGATAAAATCAATATTGGAATAGTCAATTATAGTTTATTATTTTAATACTTTTTATATGTCAAAATAATAAATATATATTTTAAAACAAAAATACTTTACTGTGATATATTTTGTGCTATATAATTACACAATAATTTTATCATATATAGATATATATTAATTAATAATAAAATATCTAACTTAATAATATAAAAAACAAAAATACAGATTTGGTATTGTGGTTGTAGAATGAATAACTTTTAGCTTTAAAATTACATTAAAATCGAGTAGTTTTCAATTCAAAATAATGTTATGGATTAGAAATGCTCCAAAAGCCCGAAACTCCCATTGTTTACCAAAAGAGAAAAAATATTAACATTAATAACCAAGAATTTATAATTAGAGAAATAACTATAACAAAGCAATGGTTACAAAATATTATGTATATCATCTATTAATTTTTTTTTTATTTTTGATAATATGTGCACCACAATTTTTTTTCTTTCCTTTTTTCTAACAAACCCATATGCCTAATCATTTTACTTTTTACTCCGTCTCAGTCTCGTCACCACAATTGCATTTATTGTCTGTTCATTCATTGCCACCATTGTTGCTATGATTTTTTCTTCCACCATTGTTGTAACCGTTTCCTTTTCCACCACCGCTATCATTTGATACTTTTTTTTACGTCCAGTACCGATCCTGAAAATATAAGGACTGGAAGCAAATTGGAAATTAAGGCATGTTTATTAAAAATTATTTTAGAAAAAAAATCTTTTAATGTAAATGGAGAAGGGAGGAATTGAACACGTTAACTATTTATTACAAACTATACTCTGCAAACCACAAACCTACTTGAAATTTTTTGTCTTAATCACTAATTAAATATATAAATTAAATACGGCTGGAAGCCTAAGCTTTTAATTTTTTCCCTCACCACCACGACTGCTTACGCCTTATGATTCTCATCTTTTACCGTTAAAGAAATGAACAATTCAAATTGAAATGTGGTGTTTCTTCTATTCTATTTTACAAACAATGAACAGAAATAAAACTTTACAATATATCTCCTCCTCCTCGGTTTTTATTTTTCTCTCTTTGTGATGAATTTAATAAAATCCTCGAGGACTTCTATATGTGTAAGCCTATGATTATGTTTTTCACTTTTCATCTTTTCTTTGTTTCCTTTTTCTCTCTTTCCTTCTTCCTCATTTTCTTATATTATATGTAAATTGAATAATTTATACTACCTATTTAAGACACATAATATAATATAATATCATATACTGATGAACGGCTATTTGCGGAGAAAATAACTCATCTATTTTTCATATTAAATTTGATTTTATTTTTCAAATTTATCATTAATAAATGATTATTTTCAAAATACCCTAAATTTATGAAGATAATAAATTATTTATCTATTTATAAAACTAATTTTCGAATTATTTATAAAATATTTAGAAACTAAATCCTACTCATTTAATAGTAAACCGAAAATAATAATCACTAAAATTTAATTTAAATGTTAATATATTTTGACCTGAAAGTATTTTAGAAAAATAATACTTAACTTATGTTATTTTTAGTAATTTTGCATATACCAGTTTATGATTATATTTTTAATTTTATTTTATTATGGACATTTTAGTACTACAGTTTTTTGTTTAAGGAGGTTATGTTTGGTACAGAGGCAGTAAAAACCGTACTAAAATTATTATTGTTGATTAGGTTAACATGTCCGTCAACACTAGATTGTGTCAGAGAGAAAAAACATTGGATTGTGAAATGTGAGTGGTAATTTTCAAGATATTCTGTCATGATTGCTTCATATTTTCCAGGTAGGTATGTGTACACTACCCTATTACTTTTAAGTTTTAATTATTTATTTGGATATAGTTACCACCAGTCTATGAATTATTAATTGATTTGAATATAATTGGTTGATGAATACGGCCATACTGGATGATTTTTATAATCGTTTCTCTCAAATATCTTGAACAGAATCAAATCTAGCACAGAGATTTGAGCGTGAGGATCTATACCACTTAAATTTAACATGTCTACATAGATGACAGATGTTGTAATTATATTTTCTTAGTTAAGAATTACACATTCACTGTAGGGTCCAACAGCTAAAATATAAAACACATCTGTTGAATAATTTGAAAAGAATTACAGTTTTGGATTTAGAGGTTGCTGGCTTGTTGCCTACCGACAAAAGGGTCAATACTGGTACGAGGCGGCAGGGAACCGTTAGTTTTATTTTAAAATTTAATAGGCAAATTTGATTTTCAGATTACTGGTTTGAACTTTGCTTGCCCAGTTGATTTACATTATTTCAGTAATAGTTAAGATTCACATTGTTTAGTTTTTTTTACGAGGAAACATGAATTGTTTTAAGAAGGTAAATAAAAATAGAATAACCAATTAAACTAGGATCTCTATGAAAATGAACGTTTCTAATTAGAAATCAACCTTTTTATTATGTTTCTTCGAAATGTAAAAAATCGTGAAGGAATGAAATCTTCTTACAAACTTTGCTATCTCTGTCAATTCTATCGAGAATGTTGATCATGCTTCCTTTAGCATTGCAATCAAGTCCTTACAGTATGTTCTAAAGTTTATACACGTAGAATAGTGTAACATACATTTCATTGTTCAGCCGTACACTTCTATTTTTGAGTGTAAAGCACTCTTCATCTTTGATTTTTTTACATAAGCTGGATTTGTCCAGAAGTATATTTTTAAATTCATTCACAACCACTAAACATATATGTGGAACCACTAAACATATATGTGGAGCTCCAAAAATTATATACCAAACATATATTCTTAAAGCATATAGATTGAGAAGGTAATGTTGATGTTAAAGTTGAATTATTCTCTGGTGTATTGACGTGAACAAGGACTGACTTTCTCCTTATGCATATTTGATTAACTCATGTGAATCCATGGTGATCCCTCTAAATAATTATCATTCTTTACTTTCCAAAAATAGCATATTATCTAAGGATAAAAATCTATGTCCAATTATTGATCTTCAATATTGTCTTTTTGCCAAAAAGATAATCTATCTTGGTGTATATATAAGAGACATCGAAAATGAGCATATGAGAATATGTAGCTGATAAGGTCCATGCTTGTAAAGTAGGTGTGCATTCGAAAATAACATAATTTACAGATTCATCTGATTCTCCACATTTTTGACAAATATTGTCACATCACATACACGTGTCAAATTCTTGTGACAACCACATGTCATGTGACTAATTACCATTAGGATGTCACATCTTCTGATGAAAATTTATCTTTATCTGTAAAACTCTTATCGTGTAAGCAATGAACGTGACTGCAACCTGTTATGATATAGGAAAGCACTTAGGAAAGCAATTCGATTGTTAAAAAACGCGGAACAAGATCATTCTAATATTAGTGTGTTGGCAAAATCCAACTTAAATTTGCTTTGAGCTTCATCTTTAATTTCTTTTGAAGTCTTATTTGTCATATTTTCTAATGGTATATATAGATGTGTTTTTCAAGAGGTTGTTTTACTTTCTTAATGTGAGGTATATTATATATTAAATTCTTGATATGTATATGAATGTTAGCCAAAAGAAGTATTAAGATTTTTAATATAATTTAATAATTTATACACTTACAGCTTAAAACTATATTACTTCTTCTGTTTATTATAGGTGATGTTTTAGTAAAACATCTATAACATCTTTATAATGTTTTTAATGTAATTAGTTATATATGCTTTGGCATTTGATTTAGTTATGACAATCGGTTTGTTTTTGGCAATTAAATCCTCATCTATATTCCTTAGCGGATAGTATATTTCGGTTCTTTGGTTTTTGTTTAAACATATTCGGTTCTTGGTTTTTGCAAAATAAAATAGGGTTTGGAACAGATACGAATAATACGATTACATTTTTTTTAGCAAAAAAAAAGAAAATGATTACAATACCGTAGAGACTTCCACATAGGTTCTCGTTATGATGTGATGTAGATCGGTTTCGTTTTAATTTGTGTTGGTCTGTCATCAATTTGGGCTCAACATTTTCTTGTTTCGAATTAGGAGTTTGTATTCGGGTAATCATATGAAGGACCTGGCTTTAAGATTATTGGGCTTTAGGCTTCAAAAGATACAAAACTTTAATGAATTGTATTGGACGTAATGGGCCAACCCTTGTCTTCTTTGTGCTTTAGGTTTAACTACCTTTAATTTCCAAATATTTTTATAAATGATCAGTTTCTGTATCCATCCTTTCAAGGCAAGTGATGTGTTTGTTATTTGTTATAGCGTTTTATATTCCTTTTAGTTCTTGTTTGATTGTCGTATCAAGGCGCCTTCAGATATTTTCTTTATTGCGTTTGCAGTTTGATCACATTGCAGGTCTCATTCTCTACCCTTGAGGTTGTGGAACAAATATGGATTTGAAAACGCATCAAACACGAAGTTCAAAAGTGTGAAGGACAAGGACCAATCATTTATTTTTTTCGGTACAAAATATTTGATCATTTTCGTTGAGCGTATATAGTTAAGATTTGGTTTGATTAGTATGGTTTAGACTGGTCCTGGAACTTTTAGCTGATTCCAGTATAAAACTATTGGTATTGGAGCAGAAAGGAACTTGTGTGTGTGTTTTCTGACTTGTATATGTGTTTCCCATTGACACATTTAGTATTCAAAAGGGTTTCTTTGTGTGAGAATTTGGATGTAACATTCTGCTGCTTCATTCGGTGTGGGTCTTTTGATTTACCTTTTCATCTCAAAAATACAAAAGCAATTTATTAATGGACAAATCTTTCAAATAGATCTTTTTAAAGTTTTTGTCACAAAATAGACATTAAGAAAAAATGAGCACAATAAATTTTTAATTAGTAAATGAAACATTCACTGTATACTCAAAATATAAGAAAATGACAAATTCATATATAAATGTACATATGTTTGTAACTAGTAAGATTTCTTCCTGTCAAAATAAAGAAGTTAGCTACAAATATTTTTAAATGTAACATTCACTGTATATTTGAAAATAATTCAGCCAGTTTTTATAACTACATGACAAAATTGATCATACAAAATCTATATATTTATAGTTTGCGTAGGAATATAACCATATTTTATTGAAACAGATAATATTTTCAAGAGAATATTATAATTATATTTTTAGAGAGAAAATAATGAGCACTTTTTATTCCTAGTTTAACTTTTATAATTTTATTCAAGTAAATGGATGGAAATAAGTAAATTTTTTACTCTTTGCCCAAAAATGAAGTTCACGAATGAAGAAAACGTTTTACTATGACTAATAAAAGACGTTACTCCATACAAATCATTTTTTACTCTTCTCACCTTTTTATTTTTCTCTTTTCATACTTTCTCTCTATTTGCTCTCAAATTTACAAATGAGAGTCTAAATAAATAAAGGAAACACTGTTTAGTTCAATTCAACTTTTACTCATTTTTACAGTCTTGTGTTTTTTTTCTTGCACTTTTTGTTCTCTTTATTTTACTCCCATATTTACCAATCAGACCCTTGGTATATAATATATAGAATTAAAAAAGCATCAAAAAACTATGTTACATGGAATCAGAATCACGTACACGAAATCAGAACTGTCTACATATCCAAATATAGTATATAATATATATATATATATATATATTAAAATATTAAACATTAGAAAATATATGATTCAATTTAAAAATAAATAATTTATTTATTCTACTAAAATTAAATGATTTTATGTTATAATTTTGAAAATATAAATAAATTAAGTTTATAAAAATTATTATCCAATTAATTATTTTTAATATTTCATAAATAACAGACACAATAAATTTAAATATATATTCTATATCTCTAATAAACAAATCTAGTGCATAAAGATAATTTATAATATTCATATTTCTATTCCCTCTATGTTAATAATTTTAAATTTTAGATTTTATATAAAAATAAAACAGATGTTTTTCTATTTTTATTTATTTATGACATTTTGTTTTTTTAAACGGAAGTGTTGATTCTAAAATGGATTGTAAGCTTCCAACGTGTTTTAAATACGATATTTTAAAGGCGTTTTGGAAGCAATATTCCCTAAAATTTCATAAGATTTTGATCTTGGTTCCAAAGCAGCAATCGGACGTCCGAGGAAACCTAGTAAAAAAATACTGCTAAAAGAATTATTAGTTATAATGGAGTTAATGCATGTCAGTGATCTACTTTTATCGTAATAGGCTCAAGAATAGACTTAATGTCAGTAGAACAAGATAATCTAATCCATTGCAGGCTGCTGCTACTGATCTCGAAAAGCAATATGACAACAATCCTTGACTGGCATTATAACAAATTTAAACCATTAATGTGTGTTAAATGCTTGATATATGAATGTTCACAATATCAAACGGTACTACCGTTAGCGTCCATAATATGCTTACCGTACGACACTATGTATACTATTAATAGGTGAGAGCGAAAATAATTCCATGGTATGTTGTTAGTTTATTTATAATGAACATGAGAATTAAGGGTGACACCTCAATACACTCATGTTTTACACACCAAAAATAACCCTTGATTTAGCATGATTACGTTTTAGCCATTAATTGTTGAATGCTAGGTTGCACATGTTTTAAATTATCGACTAGAATTTATTGAGGCTATCACCAACTACTAAAATTTGAGAATTTCTAAAGATTTGAAGAAGATAGCGTGTCTAAAAAGAAAAAGGAAAGAAATCGTGTCTAAGACCGTTAGATTGATTGTTGATTAAATGGTAGTCAATATAGTCCATTTCATGACCAATACATGGCACGCTCTACGGTTTTGCCCCTGACTCCCCTTAAAGATAAGAAGACACAAATCATAATTATTCTTTCCTTTTTACCAAAGAACAAAGTAACAATCGATGTCCTACGCCGAATGATTTATTTTATACTCTGTCTGTGTCTAAATAAATGTCACTTTAATTTATCTTTTTATTACACGAAGAATGTCATTTTAAAATTCCAATATAATTTTGAGCTAAATATTAATTGCAAATGCATTGATTTTATAACAAATCTTAGTTTCTAGAAATAATTTTAGTTTTCTAATTTTTATTGTTTGTATATGTGTAATTAATAAGAATAAAATGTATTCTAATAACTTTTTAATCTATGTGAAAAATGTCAAAATAACACTTTTGTGAAACGAAGAGAGTAAATATTTTTCAATAAATAATTTTTAATTTCTTTAATAATGAAAAGGATATGTAAAATATATTTTCATGTTTTGAACAAAATAAAATTACAAAATATTTAATTTTATCAATTAAAGTATGATACATATTTTAAAATTACAAAATTAAAATTTATGTATTTTTATAAGGTTTATAACTTATTTTAAATGATATTAGTATATATATATATATATATATATATATATTATATATTTAATTTGAATATATATTAAATAAGATTTCATAATCATATGATTTTATGATCATTTATATCTTGTTATAAAAAACTTTTAAACCATTAATCATAAAAAATTTAACGTAAGACTTTTAACAGTTTAAAAAATTTATAGTCATTTTTGTTATATAGTGTTTGTGATTGTTTAATTTATTTTAATAATATAATATTAAACAAAAATAATAAAAGATATATAAATTGTTATATATATTTTAATCATATTAGGTAACTTATAGCTTTTATAAAGGAAAGAATGATTTTTTTTATAAATTATTAATTAATTTTATAGTTAATTTAATGAGAAGTATTACTGTATGTTTAGATGTACCATCATATTTCTTTAAAGATCCTAATAAACATTGTACGTGTCACGACTCACAAGTTACAATGCTTCTCAATATATAAGGGAGCATGTAACCATTTCCTAAGAAAATGAAAATGTTGACCAGTATGCGTAATACAAGAGCAATCTCTGAATTTCTGAAAGCATTTATCTTAATATTTTATTGGGTAAGGAATAATTTATTGTTTGTTAATGAGACTTGATCATGTAAATATATAATACTCTGTAATAACGATAGAAAATAGTAAAGTTAAACCACAGATATACAATTACATATTTGAAATTTTGAAATCATGAAACATCAATTATTCAAAATAATTGTTACTATATTTAACATATAATTTTTGGGGTGAAATTTTAACATACTATTTGATACAATATAAAATATATCATCAGTTACTTTAAAGAGGTAACATAGCACAATTAGAAAACGATTTGTTATTATTGAAATTATTAATGATTTTTAGTACATATATAATGAATAAAATCTAATGTTGTTGTAAAATGAAATAGTAAATATAATTTTATTATTAATATGAATATTTGTAACAGAGAAAATTTAATAAAATTATTATTTATTAAAAAATAAATTATGTTATTAGTTATTTAATTTAATAAGATAAAATTCCATTTAATTTTATCCATTCCAAGAATAAGCATTTGCGTGTTAGGTCAAATAATATTTTTCTGTTTTTTCTACCAGAGATAAAATTTCTGCGTTTTCTAATCTAAAATTATGTTGGTTTCCCACTGAAACAAAACTTCATGTCTTCTCACCAAAACACTACATTTTATCACAATTCTGTGAAGGTGATTTAAAGTGCATTGATGTTTCCTGCATGGATCTTCAATATCATAATCGGATAGACTGATATGTGTGAGGATGTGTCCATGACATTCCTAGCATGTAATTAGTGTACGAGAGAGCCAACAGATACATGAAGAGGTGGTAAAAGGAAAACATTAAGACGTGGTACAACATCTACATGAAGGTCAATGAGACTTGATCATGTAACTAGTTACTACTCCTTCCTCTGTTCATAAAAGATAAAAAAGTTAAAATAAAATTGTGTTTCAAAAACATGTATGTTTCATATTTTAATAGTTAATAATGGTAATTATATATTTTTAAAAATTATTTATATTTTTTTAAATAATTACTGGTTTAAACTTACAGAAAATAGCTAAACATAGACAATGAGACATTTATAATCAACATTTAATATGTTTCTTTATTATATGTAAAACACAAAAAATACATCATTTATGAACAGACAGAGTACATTTTTAAAAATGCTTTTCCATGTATTATCAGCACCTTGAAAAGCTGAAATCAAAACCCACAAAAATTGGGGTTTAGTGTACTAATAATCACTAGCAATTACCATCCTAAAAGACCAAAAATTACATTTCTAGTTGTACTAATAGGAAGCTTAATAAATAAAAGAGAGCCAAAAGACTGTGAGATGATGCTGCCAAGAAAGAGGGTCAAGACGCAAAGACTTTTTTATGATTGATGTTATAGGGAAGGCGGTTGCCCTTGACTGATAAGAATGTATTCGGGAGTTTCTCTCTATCCAGAGATTGTACAACGAAGCTTGGAATATAACCTGATATTTGAGTAAGCAAAAGGATCTTTTAGATGTGTCTTTCAACCATCTCAATGTGTTTTTGGAAGAAGACGGTGGGTGGAGATAAGCCTTTTCTCTGAAGAAAGACCACACTAAAGAGATGTAGGACAATCAAAATTAAAATAGGTGCTGCCTTGATTTAATCCATTTACTACATAAACACAATCTGCATAGACATTTGCAATGATCAACTAGGTAATAAAGAAATTGGACGCCCATAATATGGTAGAATATATGACTAATTGTATTAGAATTAAACGGTCAGTAACGCATATGCATGCTTGTCCAAGATATAAATTTTGTGGAAATCTTAACAAGCATTGATTTTAAATATGATATCCTCATTTTTCCTGCTGAAATGTTGAGATCCCACATCAAAAGTTTTAAAAGGACCAATACTAATATATAAAAGGTTATAGCCAATTCACTTACCATCAGTTAGTTTTAAATTGAAAACTAATGATAAATCCGAATTTAACATGGTATCAGAAACTAAAACAAGGTTTTTGTCTAGATTTCTTCAAGGTCACTCCATCGCAGTGACAAGGCTTTAGTTCACATTGCATGTAAAGCCATCGATCAATGCGACCACGTCCTAACACCAGTACTAAATGAGTTGTTTTCCTCCCTGACATTTTTACTTGAACCAGCAAGCCTTGCATTCATGTTGGAAAATTCTTTACATGATGCAAGAGACGCCCCTTCCAGAAGTAACACATATTTCAGTGATTCATACCCTTACGGTGGATCACTCACACTCTTTAACAAGGGCACCCATTGATCCATCACATTTTCCCCTGGATCGTAACTATCCTTTCTTGACCATAGATCATGTTCCCTTGGTCAAGCCATGTTTAAATCAGCTTATGAACTTATAACTGGGCATATAGTCTCTAACCAATGCACCACACCCGAGTATCGCCTCACATGGATGAGCCATGCCAATCACGATCTGTTCGTTTCCTCTTGACTCATCCTTTGAACCCAACACGATTCATCTTCTATCAAGGTGTTGATCCAATCTGGCATAGTCTATCTCCATCTGATAATTTTGTGCCCGCCTTTGCCATGTCAGTGAGTCATCACCATGACTCATATTCAGATCGGTTACAAACGATTTCCTTGCAAGTCATTGATCACCAACACCCAATCTCTCCATCAATCGACCCCTTTCTCTCGGACCTTAGACTCATGCAAGTTATGGTCTTACATGGTCTTAGTCTACAACCATGGGTCAGATCGATCAATTGGTATGGATCAGCGAATCTCTCTCTCTCTCTCTCTCTCTCTCTCTCCTCTCTCTCTCTCTCTCTTCTCTCTCTCTCTCTCTGTATAGACTCAGACATTAAGTAACAATATTGATCTTGCATGTCCAACATTATGATTCACTTGCCCTTGAAACATGTGATCATCATGAACCGAGGAATCCTCAAGGAATGGGTTTCATGATCCTTGAACGATCCCGATCGCCCTTGCTCACGCTCGACCTACATGAACTTTGCGCCATGAATCCTTTCTGGTTGGCCTTGCTTCTCACACACACACATGGTTCAGGGATGCATTGTGACAGCCATGATCACAACCGTCAGTAGACCATACATCGCTTGCTCTTGTTTCTCATTAACCAACCTTTCATTCCCTTTCATGAGTCTCGGTCTTGGACTCCCCCAATCTGGCCATCTCTCTTTCTCCCTTCTATATTTCTATTTATGTTAGGCTGTGGAAGAAAGCCTTGGGTGTATTCCATACCCACGAAATGCCCTGCCTTTTATTGGAAAAAGGGGCAGTTTCTCTCCCAAGGCTGCACCCTTTCGTGACTAATCTTGGTCATTGATTGCATCACTAGTCCAGATCGCACTCTTTGGGTGGTGACAGTTACCAATCGCTCATGACCTGCCTTAACTGTCCACTTAGAGTGTCAGTCCATTCAGCTAGGTTAATACCCGATCAACTAGGTTGAGCTGACTGCCATATCGTCCAGCTAGCTCAGCTTGTAGTCCAGCTAGTGTTAGATGGTCAGTAAGTGTGCAGCTGGTACATGGGATATCTCAGCTACTCCAGCTCGTCCAGTGGTAGCTCAGCTACTCCCACTCGTCTAGATCGTTCATTTTATCTCGTTCCATCCTTCTCCTTGGTCTATTTCCCGACTGAGGATATATTTTTATGATCATTTCTCCATCATACCTAGTTCACGATCATTTCTTATGATCTGAACCAAGGCATTCACGTTTCCTTCGAAATGTCTAGGCACTATATGAAACTTCTGGAACGGGATGTTAAAGAAACTTTGGATGCATTTCTAGGAATGAGAAGTACTTAAAGCATACTATCCTTTGATCTTATGTAGGTGATATATCTAACACGCATGTGGAGTGATCAGAATCTCCTGGAGAATCAAATTGAGCAATATTTTGGGTTTCTCTCTACTTCTGATTCCCCGAAGCACGATCAATTTTCATCATAATAGGATCCTCCTGAAGGCCATTAAATTAACTATATTGAACTCCTCGATTTAAGATCTTGCAGCTCTAAATCAATCAAATATTCCTGAAATTCCTCCATCCCTATGACTGAGAGGGTATACGAGTTGATAGAGTGATGTTCTGAAGCTGATATAATCTAATTATATTCTCTATATACAAGACTTCACTATAAGAATATTTGAGAGTTCAAATATATCCTTCCATAAGACACACCTTGTACTTCCGTATCAAGAGCGTAAACAAAAACTGCCAAAAATTATAATTGGGTTATGAGGTCATAAACCCCACAAATAATACATTGTTGTCCTTTTATAAATAACTAATGAAATATTCAGATCCCAAACAAGCCAGATACGTCCACCTTCTCTCTGGAGATGTAGTTGCTTTCAAACCTCCAATCCAGCACCAGAGAATGGACAATACCTTGAGCACTTTCAGGTCTGACATGAGTATCTAAAAAAGTGTCAATAGATGGCGTAACTAATTACTACATTGATTCGTTTGGTATGTCTTTCGATGAGAACCTCTATAAAATGTGTTTGTATCTTAGACAAAGAAAAGTGCTTGTATCTTACATTGAAAGTTTGAAACCCACCAAATTCTCGTTATATTTTAGTTCTGATCTTTCTTTTCTTCAAATTAGAGATTGTTCGCTAGTTAAATGGTTATAACTTATAAGTATGGTTTATAGTTCAGTGTTCCCGATCAATCATTAGGAATCCAGTATTGTTTTCATATCTTCTGTGATATGAATGTTTACATGACGTTTGCTAGGATTATATGTGTCTCAAGACTGTGTTTCATTTGGACTTCACTAAAAGACCATGGAGACATCATACATGAGACTGATTTAACACATCTATTGGAAGGGACGTGTCTAATTTGTGAACGTTTACATGGCACTCTCATTTTACAAGTTGAATAATGTTACCATCTCCTGGCCTAGGAATTTGTTAGGAGGTTTACGGTTTAAAAGGTTGTTTACCAAACGAGAGACTTGGAGATGATGACGAGCAAGGACATATCACATTTTACATTTACTAATAGCAAACAAACTAGAATTTTTGCAGTTAGAGAAATTGAAGTCAATGCAAAGTCCTGTTAGAAGGGTTTGATACATAAAAGTTTGTATCTTGAAGAATATTGAGAATTTCATATGAAAGTTTTGGGTTTTTTCATGCTGTCTGTTAACATGAATTATTGTAGCCAAAAGTTGCTAGTAAAACACACGATTTACAGAAGAGAAATGCCAAATGCATGGAAAAAAAAAAAGGAATGAATGTTCCGTTAACGTAAGGCTATTTTTTTGGAAAGCATCGTCAAATTCATTTTCTATGTTGTACTTTTTGAATAAATGATGTATATATCTACTTATGTAATAATTTGTTTTACTTTGTAATCACAAATATTTATTAATAAATTTTGTTTGTTTGCCAAAAAAATAAATATTCATTTAGTAGATTGGAATGTACATGACGCAATGTTCGTCTTGTTCACATGGATTACTTCGAGAATTTGGTATGCATTTTTCCTATCACAACCATTTAAATTTAGTTACATATAAAACTTGTATAATTCAACTTATTCAAAAAAAAATTATTCATATAACATCGTCCACAGCTTAGCATCTAAATAGGATTTCATTCTGAACTTAATTTTTGGACACGTAAAATATAATAATATTTGTAATATGTGTATATATAAAATAAATTTCTCTCAATAAATATCTCACTGTTTTACATTCCCAAAATAAAAAATAGCAAACAAAGACAAATTTTTAACTCTAAAGTTAAATTTACCGATTTTCCATGATAACTAATCCACCATAATCATCCACATGAGGCAATTTCGATTTAATGAATTTGAACAGTGTGTAAAATGCCTCTTTTTGTTAGAAAGCCAAAAAAAATAGTCTTTTACAGAATTTTTTCAAAAGTGCTTGTGAGTGCTATCAGGTACTATCCCATTCCATAAACTAACAATTATTAGTAAGTAAAACATCGTTATAAAATGTTCGAAATTGGATTCTTGCTCACTTATGCAAAGAGATAACTTCAAACCTTGTTATCGTAAGTATTTATATTGGCAAACAAAAAAGTATTTATATTGTTGCATACTGCTTATTTTATGTTAAATTATATAACAAATCAAACCTTAAAATCTTCGAGATAGTTTAATTGTTTTTAGCTGATAAAAGTTTTGTTCTAATCAGAATTTCATTGGACTATACGTATGTGTGATGTAATATGATTATATGAGTGTTTAACAGCGACATGCTCAAATAGAAAGATAGTACCCTACATGCTCACCAAATTTCTCTACTATCTATAATGCCATTTATATTGATATTTGATCTTAATCACATCGTAGGCGGGAGTTTAAACTTTTACTATGTTTACATTTGTACAGATTCCATTCTTCCTGGAATCTACATAAACTTGCTAATGGACGACTGTCACTGCAGTTAGATAGTAACTGGAAGTGCTTTATCCCGTGATATGGAAATATTCTTTTTTTATATGATGTTAAAGGATGAAATGATTCTCATAACACCTTCAGATGATTCCAACATGCTTGTTACCTTCTTTCTTTTTACCGTATATTAACTTCACATTGTTCCAACATGCAATCCCAATTTTTTTCTTTACGTATTAAATAAGTTAAAAAAAAAACTACGTATTGAATTAAAAGTAAATAGACAACAAGAGATGCAGCTAAAAGAAAAAGTGTTCTCTCCTTTCGGAGTATCACAAAGGTCCCACGCGCATTAGATTTGTGAGTAACAAAACACACAGTGACAGAGATACACATCTAACATATTTTATATGTTTTGTTTGACATACACTTGTGTTTTTCTACATGTGTGTGGAAAATATCAGCATATATGCAAAATGTAAATGGGTGGTAATATAGTGGGGGTAGATGGAGACTATTGTTATATAGCACATCTAATTAACTACTGCCACCTTAATCCTACATTTGTCAAAAAAGTTTCTATTGTTTCCTCTCTTATTATAAAATGAAGTAACAACTAAGAAAATGGACAAATAAAGATTTCATTGTTCACCTTTGAAGAAGCCAATAAACTAAATTGACACCGATTAAAATCGACGCAATCAATCAACTTTATGTTTTGGATTCTGCAAATAATTAAGAAACAAAGTTTCTGATGATTTTATCATCAGTTGTAAACATCTTCCTTTATTATGAAGTTTTAAGATATAAATCAATAGAAAATAAGATCAACAATACTAACTCATAATTCCTAAATATATTATCGTATTTCAGTTTCGATTTAGATTATATTGAATCAGTTTGAGTTATAGGCATTTGAAGACTTCTGTGAATTTTGATGGTACTAGATTTGCATGCGCTTGGCAAACAACCTTGGGATGATCTGTTTTCAATACATTCAATCTATCAACTGTAATAATAAGAAAAAAAAAATCAAAGACTATCCATTTTCGTTTTCTATTATTGTTTTTGTTACTTTTATATAAACAAGAGAATTGCAACATGTTATGCGGACGAATCTCATTTCTACAAGTTGGAAACTTGGGAGTTTTTGGATGGAAGACTCGAAGTAATTGGATGAGTATTTCAGTTCTTCTAATATATGTCCTAGGTAAAAATTAGTAGTTTGACATTATCTACTCATGTCTATATTTAGTCATATATCAATTTAAAATGATGCATAAATAAATAATAAACTGTGCTTATTGTTAACGTTAAATTTTATGGCAGTTACACCTATATAATATACTTCTAAATTGATAATATTTCGTATATTAGCTAACTAAGTTGCGTTGAGTTTTTTGCTAAACATTACTTAATGCATTTCGACTCCTAATTAATGAGTGATTTCCCCTGTAATTGTATTAATTTTCAGATATATAAATACAACGTATTAATTAGTTTAGGAAGAAATATAACTATATGAGTGTGGCCCATGGAATATGGTTCTCAAATTATAAAGATGAAAATTCATTTGTGAATGGGTAAAGGCAAACCAAAAGATATTCATTCGTTACCAGAAAAAACTTTAGTTAGTACCTACAAAATCAAAGAAGCCTTTTTTCTTACTCAATATGCCCAATGAGCTGACCAATTTCCACCAAACTTATCCCTACTATGTCCCCCAATTAAGTAATTAATTAACTTCTGCTAAAATCAAATAATAAACATCTTTACAGAACGTGAAGAAATTTGATCTGGTTGAGAGAAGTAGGAAGATAGAATTGTCTTGATTGTGGGCAGCAGAATATGGACATGGCTCACTCGATCCACATCTACAAAGCTGGCTAGCTCGATACGTGTCGTTCTTATGCTTCTCGGACGACTGGTGTTGCAACGTGCACCTGGGTGATTTTTTCTACCTAGTTGACGTGTTACTATTATCTATATTTATCAAAATTATTTATTTTTCTATGTATGTTTGTCCATACGATATTTGTATTCGTTCGGACCGCTGGGAAGTCGCAGCCTATATGTGGTAGGAGGCTAACGTATTCTGCAAAACGGACATGATTGTATTTTCCTACAGGTATCGGAAAAGAATATAACCATAGTAACCAAGAAGGGGAACATAGTCTTAAGTAATTATTACAGTTAAACTAAGTTTTGTAAAAAAAAAAACCCTAAGTTTTGTAGTCACAAGATTCATATATATTAAGGCAAAAATTTATTACAAGTAAACTATGTTTTACACAAATTATATAGACATCGACATAGGCACATAGATATCAAGGTACTAGTCATCGATGATCATGAATAAACTATAATCATCGTATAATTTGGATCACAAAAGAAAAACTATTTCATATTCTTTTTTTTTCTTGTAACTGACTATTTCATATTCGCCATACCCAAAATACATATAGGACCAAGTTATTACATAAATGACCAAGTTGTTATAACCAGAATGTAGCTACGTATAAATATCAAGGTATATGAATTCTTCAAAATCATTAAAATTATTCATACTCATTAATTTGATCATGCACATACCATTTTTTTATCCACATTCACAAACCATTTATGGACGACTTGTTATAAATAGAGATTAATGTAGCCACATTTAACTCAGCAAAAAAGAACGTAGCCACGATTTATAAGGTCACTTTTATATGAGTATTCTAAAGCTACGAGCCTAAGACTAAGCTAAGCTGAAGTCTTTCCTAAATACTTCAATTAAATATGTCGTATTTAACGAAAACATTCAAAGAAGTGGAGATAGGTCTATAATTCCATAATAAAGACAAGATCACTGTATGCAAAATTCCTTTTCTTTTCTTTTTTTTTGTCAACTTCGTCCAAAATTCTTAAATTATAAACGAAAAAGGGTTCATAATAAAAGACTATTTTCGTTCGGATATTTCCTACCACTTACATAGAACTCATTATTTCAAACAGGAAAAGTCTTACAAAATTATACAAACCAAGAATATATAGAAAAAACAAAAGATATTTCTAATAAGAAAATTTTAGGCAACCTAAAATAACAACTTGGCTTCTTGTGTGAGTTTCCTTATATCACAGTACCATGATCAATCTTTCTATGAGAAGTTAGTTTCCATTTTACGAATCAAAAACCAAATTACTTTATAAAAATAATATTAAAATAATATATTTATAATTAAATTATATAATATTTTATATTATTTTTTGATAATTTTTTTTTTAATTTTTTTTAAAAATTTACTGATTAGCGGGCGGTACTTGCAATTCAAATTCAGCTGACCGCATATGTTCCGCCTTAATATAAATTTAATTCGCATCCGCAACTCAAATTTTCCAAATCGTTTGATCGGCATTCGTCCCGCAGCGGATCAAACGGAACGGACTCCGCGGATTTGAGTAGAATTTCCAGCTCAATATAAAACTAGGTTAATTACGTGTACTTAAGGTGCTGCCTTTCTGAAGAATAAACCAAGCAAATCTTAATACAAAGGTTTCTTAACACACATATTTTGAAATAAAAATCATTTTTAAAATAAAAGATAAGTTTAGAGCTCTTGAATAAAGTTAATTCTCACTAAAATGTTGTATGAAAATAGGTTTGGACCGACTCTAGGTTCATCTATACCAGATGTATCGTCACGGAGATATATATACAAGGTATATAACAACAGAAAAAAAAACGAATATTAGTTTTGGATGATATATTGATTCATGCTTACAGTTCTAGAAGCATAGACGAGTCTTGTCCCAAGCTATGAAAAAATAGCAAGAAGACATAAGAGCATAGTTGCCGGTATCTTTCATTTTTGTAAATATCGACATTTTTTATGGTATTTTCTCACAGGTCACTAGATAGTGAAGTGTTGTTGTAGAGAATCCCTGTCGAAAGTAGCTTGGTTTTTTCACATTGAAAATCACTTTAACTCGTTAATCCCAGCGCGCAATGTTTTTTTATGTTTTGTTTCAAACTGAGTTGGATACAAAACTAGTTAGAAACTCAAGTTACTCAACAGTGTCATTAATCCATATTTGGATGGTTTGGCACCCTAAAACAAATCAAAGATAATAACGAATGAATCTGTACTTTTTCACACCGATTTATTAAATAAAAAATACGAGTATATTAGGGTGATGTGTAAACGGGGAACTGATTACTCCCTTTTAAAGACAACTTTAAGAATAAATTAGCTTAAATACAAGAAGTTTTGTCTAAATGCGAATGTGAAAATAACTTAATCGAGCTGCCTAAGTCAATCAACCGTTGAAACTGAAAAGCTGAAGAATAATTTAGCAGCCACCGTAAAGGTAGGAAAAAAAAAAATTTCCAAACGTTTTTCAACCAAAAAAAAAAGATATTCCAAACGAAAAAATTGCGTCATAACTGAAATAATGACGTCAGATTGTCACTCTCCTCTGTCCCTATATATACACTCACAACCTTCCTTACGATAAATCACACTTCACTCCACACCGAACACTTTCGCTAATAAACAATTTTTTTACCTGATTAACCCAAAAGAATATAAATTATCAGTTTAGCCCCATAAAAATCAAGAATCATGCTAAAGATGGAGGTTAACGCTAGCACTTCGACGGCTACACCAACTGCTTCCACCGTCGCCGTCGTCTCCGCGTCAGAAACCACCCACTCCCGTCAGCTCTCCTTCTCCCACTTCTTCACCTCCGCCGTCTCTTTCGCCGCAGCAGCCGCCACAACCGCCGGTGGTGCTTAAGTCCTTGTGCGGCTTGCAAAATTTTGGCGGCGGCGGTGTGCCGAGAAATGTGTTTTGGCGCCGTATTTTCCTCGACGGATCCGCTAAGTTCACAATCGCCCACCGTGTGTTCGGAGCTAGCAACATTATTAAGTTCTTGCAGGTACTTTTATTGATTGTTACTACTTGTCACACATGTGTATCTCCTATGTTTATGTCATCACACACGTGTGTACATGAGCAGATATTTCACATTGGGTTATTAATATTTACATCAAAACTATAACGATCTTGTTGTTATTAATAAAATAACATTTATACAATATAAAGCGTTTTATTTCTCTTAGTAGTTAATATTAATACAAGTGTTTGTTTTTTTGTACAAAAATAATTAACTTACACACATTTCTCAGTAGAAAAAAAAACCCTGGTTTCAAAATGTGAAAAGGAAGTTTTAAAGTTGTTAAAAGTCTAGTTGTTGAACAATAATGGGTTCATAAGTCATGTGACCGGAACCAGGCCCTACAATGGGAATGAAAGGTCAATAACAACCTTTCCTCAAAGCTATATGCAGCCTCTCACATATAATGACGATGTATGTTCAACACAATAAAGAATAAACATATCTAACCCTTTCAAAAAGTCGTATGTATAATTTACATGTCTACCTCAACAATTCCTTTTCATTCACCTTTGTAAAAGTCATGTACGATTTCTTCAAGGTCAAACACACATCTAAAATATTAAATAAAATTTCAAATATCCAACATTTATGCTACAATCCACATTCCACAAAATGTCCAATACTTTTGTATCCTCTTCTATAAAACCATGTTTTAGTGAAAGAGGATTTGATTATGTTGTTGTTTTGTTTTTGGTATCAGGAACTTCCGGAATCTCAAAGAGCTGATGCGGTAAATAGCATGGTTTACGAAGCAGGAGCTAGGATGAGAGATCCGGTTTACGGTTGTGCGGGTGCAATTTACCATTTGCAGAGGCAAGTGAGTGAGCTTCAAGCACAACTTGCTAAAAGTCAAGTAGAACTTGTGAGCATGCAACTCCAAAGATCAGATCTACTAGAACTGTTATATAACATGGACCAAACAAAGTTATCAGCACAAGAAGACACCAGAAATGTCCTTTGGGAGTTCGTTTGATAGTGGTGATGAGTTCATTAGTAGCCCCGATGAAGTGACAATGATTTGGGATTCCTTGAGGACACCAACAACAATAACTCATCAGTGTCGTGGTGGGATCCTCTTTGGTCATGATCATAACTTATGGTATTATTAGTTCACTTTAAAGCGCTTTAGTGGTTTACTGTCCATATGCATATTAAAGAGCTTAGGATATGTATATGGGAAGTTTAAATAATGTGTCTAAGTCAACCAATCATGTATAAGCACGTAAGGGAACTGCTTCAAAATTTGTCAAACATGTTACGTATTAGTACTATGAGGGATATTAGAGAAAAGAGAGGTTTGTATTAAGATTCAAAGAATCTTCTCCTAACGCTAATGAGAAGGAGTTAATTGAGATGCAATTTAAATTTTTATGGCTTTGTATAATTTTTAGTTTGTTAAATATAATTTTTTGTTATAATTCGTTATGTTTTTGTTCCACCTGAAAAGAGACTATATTACATTAAAGAAAAGAAAAAAAATGTCTTAAAGACACCGAACCACCACCGAGTGGAAAATCCCAGTATATGAACAAACCAAAAGATCTCTCTCGAAAAAAAAAACAAAGTTTTACCGAGAAATATAACCTCACCAGCACAATGCTAGAGTTTCGATCCGAATTCTCTAACAATAATCATTACTTCCTCTAAATTTTTAAATATTTTAGATTATGCATAGCAAATTATTTAAAAAATTTATAAAAAATTTATAAATTTTCTGAACATAACAATCAACTATACACTTAAATAATAAAAAATTATAAAATATAAAAAATCTTAACTAAGGGAAGTGGCGACCATCCCAAAATCTGTATTGTTAATATATGAACCGTCTGATTTGATTTTTATACACAAAATTTAAATATATAATATCCATAAATATTTTATATGAATATAGATTTTTATTAAAATTTTAGGAAAATATAAATGATAAAATTTTAAATTAAAAAAAAATATTTAAAAATTTCAATAAAACATATATTTTATATGGTTATATTTTACCCTAAAATCCTTAAAATATTGAGCTGGCATGTGCTTAAGAATGACAAGGTCCTTGTTAATCTTTCTCGCGCGAACCAGGAAGCGACTAACATGCAGTATCTTTGTCGTCTGACGTATGTTTTGTTGTTACTCTACGAATAATATAAATACAAAATTCGAAGTTCTTGAAAGCATATAATGTGAAAGGCGAAAACTCCATTAGATAAGGAAAGGAAGCAGACATGACGCGTCTCTGTAGACAGTAGACTACAGCGATCGAGTACAAGACACTACGCGTTTTGCTCCATGTGACAGCATGCAGACATATGTGTTGTATGATATATTTTATACGCACTCTTGTATGTGTGGACAAATAAAATGTCAATAAGGTTATTGATGGAATTAACTAACGACCTCGATGTTAAAAAGAAAATCTAACAGCTTTAATGATTGTGTTTTCAAGGGTGAAAATTATTTGGACTATTGACCTTAATGATTGTGTTCCGATTGTTAAAATTTCTCTTTCGAGTATAGTGATGTGATTCTCGACATTCTTTATTTAATTTAACACATTCCAGTAACCAATGAAAGACAAACATATCTTTTTTTTTCTTTTGCATAAGAGATAAGACGAATATATATAATTTTTTCTTTTGTATTTTTAAGGGAGTTATGACTTGAATTTTAATTTCCTAAACCCGGAACAAATTTTTGCTAATATCATTTTTTACGTAAATAATTTCTTCCACAATAGATTGAATCTAAAAATAAATATCATTAATGTTTGTGTTTAAACCGTCTGGACTGCTACATCCGCTATAAGACGAATATATCTTAA